>CM060065.1:24903973-25151473 GCA_030533445.1 Cyprinodon diabolis | reverse complement strand
ATTTTTTTTTTATATTGGCATTTAGGTTTTTAAAGGTGACACAAACAAAAACGATATGGTTATTGTCTTTTTGCAATCTTGTTTTGAGAAAAAACAAAACAGAAAAAAACAGGCCAACCCTTATGGATTCTGTTTAATTTTGCTAGGGATCTTCACAGGAAGTTAAACCTGGAAATCACAGGTGAAGCACCCCCTGGTGGCTAAAATGTACACAGTGTTGCTTGAAAGATGAATACCAACCCCATGCTGAAAAAAAAAAAAACAGATTGTTTTGCGTTGAAAAGGGGGAAAGCATCCACGCTTGCTAAGATTCGCTAAGATTGCGTGTATTGTCATGTTGCATGTCCACCATGTGTGAATTACTGAAAATAACGCTGATCCCTGCTTCATTTGGTAAAGTTTGCAGAAAGCCTAAGTCCTCAAATGTTGTGTTTTTGATGTGTGGGGTGATGTGACCAGGTTCAGACTGGACTTGTGTGAACATGCAGTATGAAAATAATGTCAGGGTCGACCAGCCAGCAATAGTTCCAATCCCTTCTGGCCCTGTCCTTGTGTGTTTAAAAGATTGCTGCAGAAAGCCCTCGGGGAAAGCAGTGAGACTCTGTATACTTACTGTTGGCTTCTTTTTTGTTAGCATTTGCTCTAGACAGAACAGAACTCTGTGAAACTGCTGTGAAACTGATTGAACTGTTTGCAACCTGTTTTGTTGACAGGCATGTTATAAAGTTAAGTAAGTTTAGTTTTTCATTTGCCCATTAAATCATTAGATTTTCCTTCCTTTTTTTCTCTTTATTATTCTCTTTACAATAAAACTGAAGAAAAACTGTTGATTGATCCGATAAAATAAAAGCCCTTGAAAATACAGAAGTTTTTATTTCAGAAAATAATAATTAATTGAATGCACTAGTTTTCATTTTTGCCTTAAAGGTTATTCTGTACATGTATTTAGATTTTCTAGATGACTAACTGAGAGAGTACCCATAACATAATGGGATGTCCTCTTAGTTGTAATACTCTTTGGGCCTGATCTTTAGGTCCCTGTGTCTTCAAACAGGGTTAAATGTTTTTGTATGTGCAGTGCAGATCCTCGAGGAAGATGCTAAGCGATTTAGGTTTGTAATCAAGCCGACTTTGTGTGCAAAACCTTTGTGTGTGTATTAATAAGTTTATTAATATACAGATCATATTCTGTTGACAAAAGTGCAAATTAATGCATGGATGGTATACAGATTTTAAAATTTACCACATACAGAGAATACTTTCCAAGACTAAAACTCAACTGCAGCTGCACCCCTTGCTTCCCTTTTAGTACTTCTGGAAAGTCAGGTGAAAACTGACACACAAAAATACCTGCACCTTTTGTTACCATAAAGAAGACATTGGTACAATGCCAGACCATGGAGAGAGATTCTCTGCACGGTTTCTTTCAACATGGAAACAAGCAAAAAAAAATAGCACCCCTTATTTTGAATCTTTGAAGATTAGGCTCTAAATATCACGCAATGCAAGGAACATATTTATTTTAGAGCTATTATTAAGTTGTTTTTTTTTTATCAAGATGGTGTCTATACCTCACTGTATGATTTAATTTTAAGAGTAAAGATTTGTTTTGTGATGCCGTGCCTTTGATGAAAAATTTCTGGTGATGTCTTATTAGTACATGTTGCAATTTCTGATCCACTTGTGTCTGAGCAACAACAAGGCCTTCTAATTGATAATGAAGTATAGTTAAAAAAAAAAAAAAAAGGTTTCATTCTGATGAGGGGTTGGCAAATTTCATGAAGGAGTTTGGCAGTTCCATGGCACTGGCTGGCTACAGCTGGGGACATAATTAGAGTGCCTCCCTACCAATAATTTGTGTAATAGTTTTGGTTGGCAGTGTGTTATTACCATATGAAAGGGCTAAGCAGGGTCAATGCATTGCCACAGCAATTAGAGCAGAGCTGAGGGCAGAAGAATGTTTTGGGTGGTTGTTAATTGGAAATTTCTACAAAGCTATGCTTTAATTATAATTGAGTCAGGGCTGTAGTGTTTTAAATCCAATATATTCAGTTGCCATTATTTTTCTGTAATAGCATGAAAAGCTAGGTCTGTTTCCTTTCAAAGCATTGGGCTTTGAAGAGCCTGTGGTTGAATTAGATTAATTTTAAAGGCTCTGATGCCACTGAGGTTTTTTTTCCTATGCTAATGGAGCTCAGTGTTGTTACAGTAAAATCTGCTCAGAATTATTAGATATATATACTTCTATAAGTTGTCAGATAAATGATTTTGCTATATATTTTTTAACATTTCCGTAATATCAGGAAAGCGTTCTCCTGTATTTGGCCATCTGGAGTGTGTCAGAGAAAGATGTGTCACAAAGAATACGGACATTATAGGGTTTTTTTAGTCCTTGATTTATGCATGCCTTCAGAACAATGAACTGAGATATGCCAACCAGTGAGGGGAAATCAGAAGGAAGGTTGTTCACTTGAATTCCTAAAATTTCACGTTACATGTTGGTATGTCTACTGTTTTCATCCAAATAGGAAAAAATGCAGATTGACATATAATATAAAAAAGCGAGGTTGTTTGTTTTATCTATAAAATACAGGATAAGCAAACTTAAATGCTGCAGAAAACAGCTAATAATACCTTAACACTAATGCATTATTACGGTATATTGAGTTTTTATTGCAACAAACTGGTATTTTTTCCCCAGTTACAAAAATTTACAATCAAGCTTTTTCCTCTATAGGGAATATCTATTTTAGAGGCACACCTACCAAGTATCTCACCGTCATTTTCCTTATCATTATTAGTTCTAGCAGACTCTATACTATATTTCAACAGTTGCTAGACAGGAAATGGGCGGTTGATGACTTTCGGTGGAGATCGGGATGGCTGCTTTGCGGACCGAAGCCTTTGACAACCAGAATCAGAATTGCTTTATGAATCCCTTGCGGGAAATTCAAGTACAAGTACCACAACCCTATTCGATGTTTATCTCTGATTCACTTTGTCACAAAAAGTAGAATTGTCATGTACATTTAGAGAGCCATAACACCTTAAACCTTTTCACAATAAAGAAAAGCTGTGCATTGGATTCCTTGAGCATGGTATTTGTAACATATATATATATATACTGCCCTGGCCACCCGCCTAAAGAGATACAAGGGAGAAGCAGAAGCCAGGAGAATAAACCAGGTGTTCTCCACCAACCCATCCAAAGTGTACTCACAGTGGCAGGGTAATTCAAGATCAGATCCACCCAGGGCTGAGGCTGAACAGTACTGGAGAAACATATGGGAGAAGGAGGCATCCCACAACACCAATGCTCAGTGGCTAGAAGATCTTAGAACAGATCACAGCAATCTCCCAGAACAAGAACCAGTAACCGTTACAACGGCAGATGTCCAAGAAAGAGCGGCAGGTATTGTCGTCCTATAATTCTCTTCTTGACGACTTAAAATTGAAGCTAAGTTTTATAAAAATTCAAAGTTCTTAAAAAGCAGAAAAAGTCTCAAACAAGGATCAAAAAATTTAGACAGAGGCCGCTGAGTCCAGGTCCAGTGAGTTTATTGCTAAACACTACATATTTACACAGCGCTGGTGAGCCGAAGCTGACAAATGGTGAAACCAGCTCCCTTTTATACATTTCTTATCGGTGGAAAAACCCCCTTCAGAACATATTTCAGTCATTGGTAAAGGTCACATTGATATTTATCTGCAAAACACGGTAACATTCATAGACACATCTCATACTTGTGAGAGCACTCTCTCAGGCCATGCAGAAACTTATGACGGTTTAGTCAAAAACATGTTGAAACTTATCCTTTCCCTACTTTAAGCCATGTCAGTCTGGCCTAGTGTTCCTCTTTGTGTCTCAGTCAAAGCATCACCCCTTCTGGGATCAGTACTGCACATTGTGCCTTGAAAATAACAACTCTATTTATCACAAGTTGTATGGCCAAATTTTGCTGGGCTGGTTAACCTTGATATGTCAAATACTTCATTTTTATGAGGGTGCTTTTTCTTATCACTAAGGGCCTTAATCCTGTGCTTTCCAGCAGATGAGTGTGCTTTTCTTCCTCTTACAGTCAGGTGCAGCAGTTACACACACTCATTGCTCTGTTTTTCTCCTCTTGGCCTACATAAATATATTCATGAACACAATTCTCTTTAATCATTTAAAACTTTTGATTCTTGTTTTATTCTAATCATTTATGACAAATAATACACTACATTTCCCCCCTTTGATCCTAAAAAGGATCAACACAAAGCTGCTATGCAGGTGATGATCCATAAAATACCATTATAGTGAAATCTTAAAAAGTAACTGATGGTTATATATATATATATATTGTGCACCCCAAACCAAAACACATACCCTATAGTGCTAGTGACTGGTATATAAAAAATTGTAAGTGTGAGTACCTGGTAAAATGGCAAAATGCAAAAAGTAGAATGTAAAAATCAAGAACATCTCAAACTAAGAGGGATCCCCCTCTTGGCTCACTTGAGAGGATCTGCTCCTCGTTGCTTACTTTTTTTTATAGAATGAGTTTTCTAATTCTGTTTATTATTTCAGCAGAGGAAAATTCCAATGCCCAAGCAGCATCTTGTGTTGCGAAGTCATCGCATCCCCCTCTGCATAGGTGTCAAGACACACCCATAAATAACCAAGAAAAGCCACATCATGCCTGGACTAAGGCAGGCGCGCACGTCATCTAATGGTCAATGACCGTCATTACAACCAACATAGGAGTAACCAAGTGGCACTCTCCTGCACAGTACGTGTACTGTCACATGTAGTATACACAATGATTATGTCACTTATTTTTAACATAGGTATATATAATCAGCAATTATCAGCATTGTCATTATATCCAGTATGGCGTTGAGGTTGATATCAATGATAAGGATGGCCCCCATAATTCTGTTCATAATTCTGCCCTCCGTTTGGGCCCCCCTGCATATATGGAACCACGTTCTGCAGATCAGTAGTCAGCTGCATCACCTGCTGTTGTAGGTTGATAATGGTCTGATGAGCATTCTGAAGTTCCTGTCTCAGTCCCAGATTGTCCGTGGTCAACTGCCGTTTCCCAGCTTGTACTTTGCGTTTGTATATGGTGCGACGCATCCGTGCAAAGGACCGTCGTGGCTCGGGGTGCATCAGACCCTTCATGAATTGGGCATAAACTGTTTTGGTCATAGAGGTGATTTCAGGCTTGAGATCACTGTTGGTGTTGTATGACTCCAGCGGATGAGCCAAGAACTTTGCAACATGATGAGCTTCGGCAAGATCAAGCTTTATGTCATCTGCTATGACCATGAACATAGCCAGTACGCCTGGAATGGGTGGTGGCGGATAATTATATTGGTGGGGTGACGGTGGTCGTCGATCCTCGGGATTCTCAGGACTGGCAGGGGTGCTGGTTGGACCGAGATCAATACTGAGGTCCCCTGGTGGCATCGAGATGGACAGTGGCTTCCCAGTAGGTGATGGTGGTTGATCATCAGGCTGCCTGCTGGGTGTCATCATAGGTTGATCCTCAGGCTGCCTGCTGGGTGTCATCATAGGTTTGCTCCAACCCAAAGGTGCACTGCTTGGCCCCTCTGCAGGATCTAGTAGGTACCTGGGAGGAAGATATGGGCATCCTACCCCTAGTGATGGGCCTAACGACGCCAGTGCAGCTTGTAAATTCATTTGGTTTTCTTCATATTCATCATAACTAGCCTCTGCCATGTTCAATAATCTACCTGTGGGGACATAGTATGGCAAATTTAGGCATCATCTGAAGGCATATTATCTCTTATATCTATGGATTATTCAGCATGCAAGTTGCTATATCTACGTGAGTAAGTATATAAGTCATTGTTATGCAAAATATTTATATATATACACTGTTGTTATTAAAGAAATGCACGTACCTGGTGAGGGTGGAAGGTGATCATGGTTATGTTTTATATCTCTTGGTCCAATTGTATCTCTACAACTGGGAACTGACCAGTTACACTTACAACAAGTCTTGAGACCAGTCCCCGAACAAGGGGTATGATGCAACACACAACTATCAATATAATCAGCATTACTGCCCCTAGAATCATTCCTGCTGCCTCAAGATATTTTCCCCTTCCAAGCTTGTGAAACCAATCCCAGAATCCCTTCAGCTGAGTGTTCCAATTAGCCGGGAATAATCTGAAGGGCTGGTAATTTTTTAGCATTATAGCAGGCTATACAATCATCTTTAGGGCGCTTTTTGGCTTTGAACATTGCCTGGACAGAGTACTGAATCCATTGTTGGAACATATTGGTTTCCCAGTGTGCAGTCTTTAATTTGTCTAGATCTCTTTTCTGCCTTTTGTTTACCAATTTTAACATTCTATGCGCTTTCCCTACCGTCATTACCTGCTCTGTTAATGTATTTTGGCATATGTACATTTTGCATCTTACCTCAATGATCACCATCCCATCCTCACGGCAGTCCATGCTTTGTGGAACTCCAAGCCAATGTTTCCCCATTGAGTTACCTAAAATTTCTTCAGACATTACATAATCATATCCTTTGACTTGCACATGCATTAGTGATAAATTTTCTCCATCATTATTATTGATTACCCCTTGGTTAGTAGCTAGTGTTACCATTGCTAGTGCACATGTTTGTGTGTGACGCATTAAATGTGTGTGTGCACTGTTAGTATTAATTTTCATAAGATCCCCCCTTGTTAACCCACAAAGGGTTAATACAACAAGAAGTTAATCAAAGTCTGAAGAAGGCGCATACGGGAGATGCCCAGACGGCGATGGGGTGGGCGGGACCGAGTCGATCGACGGCCCACTTGACGCGGAGGAGGAGGGGGAAAGGGAGGGGATGAGAGGGAAAGGTGCAGGTGAGGGATGTTAAGGGGACAGGACTCCACCAGCATCTGATGGGCCAGAAGAAAGAAGTTCGTCCAGTGCCTGAACGACGGATGGATCTGGGTGAGACCCAGAAGAAGTCTCAGTGGCAGAAGGATCATCATCATTGCATTGGTCGACCTGTAAGCATTTCATGAGGAGTAAGATGGGTTATGCGGTTAGTTTGAGAACGCATTGCCCTTAATGCAACAGGCAAGGCATCCACCCAAGTCAAACGGTTGTTGCTGTCAGCTATTATCTTAGCTATCTTTGATTTCAGCACTCCATTAGCTCGTTCCACGGAGCCCTGTGACTGGGGATGATACACACAACCAAACTTCTGTGTTATGCACAACAGTTTAAACATTTGCTGGATCACCTGTGAAACAAAATGAGGTCCATTATCAGATGATATTGTATCAGGCATGCCAAATCTGGGAAAAACTTCTTTACACAAAAATCTTGCTGCAGCTTTGTGGTCATTCTTAGCAGTGGGGCATGCTTCTACCCATCTGCTAAACCTACAAACAACCACCAACATATATCTCTTTCCCTGAACCCGAGTTATCATGTCAACGTAATCCATCATCAGATGGCGGAAGGGACCGTCTGGCATGGGAATATGTGCTAAGGGCTGTGTGAACATCTTACGCACATTATATTTAGGACAATGCGGACATAAGGCCAGTTCTCTGTCTACCATTGGTGTCATATAAGGTGACCACCAGACTGCCTGTAACTTTTGAATAACTTGGGCTCGTGAACAATGGTCAGGTCCATGCATTATTTTAATCGCCGTTGGTAATAAGGACAAAGGTAATACAAAATGTCCTCGAGAACTACGCCACAACCCAGCGTGAGGGTGTGTTAGTCGAGCCGCCCCCCTTTGCACCCAGAGACGTTTTTCTGCTTCTGAGACGTTGTTTTGGGCTTCTATTAATGAGGCTAGATTAGTAATGGGTTCACACTCAGTTACATGAATCATTGGTCCCTGCACTGCTGATCCTGTGGCTTCTTTAGCTGCCTCATCTGCTAAGTTATTTCCTATGGCTATAGGTGTTTTTGCTGTTTGGTGGGCTGCACATTTTACAATAGCCAATGCAGATGGAAGTTGCATAGCTTTTATTAATTCTACAACAGCTTGCCCATGTGTTACTGGGGTGCCATCTGTTCTAACAAACCCTCGTTGTTTCCAGATGCTAGCATTTATATGACATACCCCATAGCCATATGCACTGTCAGTATAGATTGTCACTCTTTTACCAGTAGCCAATTTACATGCCGCTGTTAATGCTTTATCTCCGCCAATTGGGCAGAGCAAGGTTGATCTAGGCTCATTGATTGTACTTTGGTAAAGGTCCCATCAGGGTTAAGTTGGACTATTCCATATCCCGCTCTATTACCTGTCTCACCTCTGACACATGATCCGTCTACGAACAGTGTCAAATCAGATGGGATTGGATGATTGTATAAGTCCTCCCTTACCTTCATGAAGGTGTCCGTCTCCTGGAGACAATCATGGGGCTCACCTTCTGTGGGCAATACCATTCTTGTGGCTGGATTAATGGTGGTACAGCGTTGTATTGTTAAGTCAGGTCCTGAAAGCAGAACTTCATAACCTGTTCGACGAGCTTGGGTTATCACAAAGCGTGGGCTGGTGAGCAGTGCATGTAATTGATGTGATGTGTACAGAATAACAGGGTGGCCCATAGTAATAACTGAGGCCTTTTTGTAGGCGAAGGCTGCTGCTGCCAAACCCTGGTAGCAGGGAGGCAGACCTTCTTCGACACCATCTAATTTTGTGCTGTAATAAAAAATTGGCTGTTTACCTGTTGGGGTGTCTTGCATCAATACTACACATGCATACCCTTGTCGCTCAGCCACATAGAGATGGAATGGTTTGCCATAATCTGGATTGGCCAGAGCAGGAGCAGTTTGGAGATCTTGTTTCAGCAGCTGGAACGCACCCTCTGCCTCATCTGTCCATTGTAATTGAGCCGACTGGTGTCCTTGACCTGCGGCTTTAATCATTGCTCTCAGTGGAGCCGTTTTGATGGCATAATCACACACCCACGGTCTGCTGTAACCTGCCATGCCAAGGAAAGACAACATGTGACCAACAGTCTGAGGTTTGGGCATTTGGGTTATGGCTTCCAGTTGGGACGGTGCAATACACCTCTTGTCCCCACTGAGTTGCCTGCCGAGATACTCCACTGTTTGCTGGCAGAATTGCAATTTTTGTTTACTTACTTTGTGTCCTCCTTCTGCCAAAGCAGTCAACACTGTAATGGAGTCACTCTCACACTGCTCTTTAGAAACAGAACAAATCAGAATATCATCAACATACATCAACATTGTAGATGGTATGTCAAGGTGATTTAAGTCATTTGCCAGTACTCGATTGAAAATTGATGGTGAGTGTACAAAACCCTGTGGTAATCGCGAATATGTATATTGTTGGCCTTTGTACGTAAATGCAAACAAATACTGGGAATCTGGATGGACCGGTACACTGTAAAATGCTGAGCACAGATCTATCACAGTAAACCATTTGGTACCTGGGGGTATATTACTCAGTAATGTGTGCGGGTCTGGTACCACTGGTATCTCTTCAGCTACAATGGCATTAATTAATCTTAGATCATGGACTAGTCTATAGTCATTACTGTTGGGTTTTCTGATGGGAAAAATTGGTGTGTTACAGGGACTTGCTGTTGGTTTAAGAACTCCTGCTGTTTCTAATCCTGTAATAATAGGCTGTATTCCTTCTACTGCTTCTCTTTTAAGTGGGTATTGTCTTTGGAAGGGCAATTTAGCATTTGGTTTGATGGTGAATTTGATGGGGTCTGCTGATTTCACTAATCCTACATCTGTTTTACTTTTAGACCATACTTGCTCTGGGACCTGTTCTAATAGGGATTCATGTTCTGCTGCCACTGCCATTTGTCTTTTCCCAGGAACTTTAATGTGTTCTGCTATGACTTCATCAGCTTGTGAGAATGAGATCTTAAAGAACAGTCCATCTTTGGATAACTTAATGCAGTCCCATGCTGTGTTGACCCATTCAGTGACTTGCTTTGCTTTTTGAACCATGGGTCCTAAGTCATGTGACTCATACTCGTCTGCAATCAGTAACGTGACATGTGGGGCTGAGTTGGTAACTTGGAACCATTCTGCTACATCTTTATCAGGAAATGTGACAACAGCTGCAGCTCCTTGTGGTCCAATCACTATGTCAGCATACTGGATGACAGTTGTTTTGTTATTTATGTCTTCATCCCAGCTTTTCTCGTAGTCTTCATGTGGTTTGCCTTTGTCATAAAACATGGTACAATGGAGTTAGAAGAAAAGGTTCTTTAGATTTCTCGTAGTGATTCATTATCAGGGGTCTCCATGTTTCCCACTCTAGTTGGAGGAAGGAGGTTGGTGATGTTAGTTTCAGCCAAAATACTTGGTCTTCTGGCTCATGGCTTGTTATCTGGGGGGTCATTTGCGGGCCCATTGGCATCATGTAGGCTTCATTCTTGTCTGTTGCTTCAAAAGAAATTCCATTAGGGGTACATTTAATTTTTGCATTAAGCTGGCACAGCACATCTCTACCCAGCAGATTTATGGGCGTATCTTCTGAGTAAAGTAGTGGTGCATACACAGTTTTTTTCACCTATGATCATGGGAACTGGCTTAGTCATGGGTATTATTTGGGTCTTCCCAGAGAAACCTACTGTTCGAATCTTTGATGCTGAGAGAGGCAGGCCAATTCCACTTTTTCCTATACAGGAGTAGGCCGCTCCTGTATCAATCATGAAGCGATGACGACTGTCATATATAGTGACATCAATGGTGGGTTCTGTTTGTGGTCGTTGGGTTAATACAGGTAGAATGGCCTTTCCATTAGGTTTCTCTGGGCACCCCTATAGCCAGTATATGTCTTGTCCCGTTCCATAGGTGGCTGGTCCAGCAGTAGGGGATTGAGGTCCCATCCATGGGTTAGTGGGGCAATCTCTTTGCATGTGTCCAACTTGTCCACATCCCCAGCATTGCATTCTCACTCGCTGTTGTCCCATGTCTGGACCTGCTTGTGGCATCTGCTGGTATTGGCCTTGAGGGGGCCTTCTTGGGGCTCCTTGTGGGCCTCTCCATCTTCCCCGCATGGGTGGCCCCCCTCGTCCCCTTCCGAACGTTGCTTGTTGGGGACCTCCTCCTTGGTTTAGATGCACATAAATAGGAGGGACTGGTTGGGGTTGGGTCTGCTGTAGCAGGGCACCTCCCACAGGTGGCGCTGCTGGATACTGCATCTGCTGTGTGGGTGGAGGAATAACAGGAGACACTACTGGTGCTTGTACCACTGCCTCCCCTGTTGGTGCTCCCTCGGTTGGGGGTGTGGCCACCACAGTCAGTGCAGCTTGATGCTTGGGCTTCTCTTTCTTTGCTTTGGACAATTCCCCAATCTGCAGCTGGGTTAGCTTGGTGGCCAGCATCTTGCTTTGGTCATCAAAGGCCCGTTTCTCAGCCCGATGCATGTTTACATAGTGATTAACATGCTCGGAGAACAGAGGCCACTCCATCTTCATGAGTCCCACAACTCCATCCAGTTTGGCTTGTATTTCTTTGGGCATGGCCTCTCTGATGTAGGTTCTGAACAAGGGGCCAGATGTTTTCAGTTCACTCCCATCACTTCCAGTCTCTGTTTTCCATTTCTGTTGGAACCTGTGCAGAAACTGGGCGGGGCTTTCATCATCCTTTAGGCATTCTTGTCTCAGCTTAGTTGGATCACTGCAGGTGGGGTATTTGTTCCTTACGGCTGCCCACACCTTGGGTCTTATTTGGTTGAATGGTATCTTGTCATACTGGTGTGAGGTCATGACCCTTGGAAGCTGGGCTTCGTCAAACACTTCTCTGGCTGCTGAGTGTCCTGCTGTCTTAATCAGCAATGCCTTGATGTCTCCAGCTGCCAGATTGATGCCTCCAGTGATTTCTTCCAGCTTTTCTATCCACCTGTCAGCACCATCTGCCAACGGGGTCAGCCTTCCAGCAAGTGTGATCATGTCCATAAATGACCATGGCACATATCTGTCTTCTTGAGGTCCTTTAGACAGCAGGGGAGCCATATAGGCCTTTTTTTGATCTGACTCTGTCTTCTGCTGTCGTGCTTGGTACCTGGTCATCATTGAGTGAGGGCCGCTTTTTTCTATTTGCAGGTCCACTTCACATTCAGCTGTGAGTGGCTCCCGTCCTTTGGTCGCTGGTCTGTCTTTCTCCTTTAACCCCTTATGGCATGGGTCTGTTGACAGTGGCATGTCTGAGCCTTCTTCTTCCATTCCATCATGCAACCAGTCGGTCTCCTCACTCTCTATGAAGACTTCCTCCTCGCTTCTTCTCTCCTCTCCCTCTTTTATTTTAGCTTCTTCAATCAAGGCCTTAGTCCATGGATTTGCCTGATCTGGGGCGTCATTTCGGGCCTGTAGTATGAGCTGCTCTGTTTCCATCCTTTTCTGTTTTTCTAATACTTCCTCAAATTTCTTCAATTTTTCTTTCAAATGCTTTAGTCGTTTCATTTGTACTTCTTTTTCCAATTTTTCCTCCTTCGCTATGAGTTTTACATATTCTTTCGTCAGCTCCACCACCTCCTGGTTTATTTGTTCCATTAGTTCTGGCGATTCATCCAAGACTAGCTTGGTCACGGGCTCTGAGTGTTTTGCTGATTTTTTCAACGATGACTTGGTCCTGGGTTCTGAGTGGCTTATGGGGCCTCTTTGATATGGTGAATGCCTGCGACGTGCTGGGGGTAGGGAACGACTATGGGGAGCTTTTCTCCTTACTTCTGGGGTTCTCTCCCAATCGTCTTCTCCATCACGGTATTTACACTCTGTCTGTGGTGTGTTGTTTATTTCTTCTTCTGTTATTTCTATTTCTTCCTCTTCTTCTTCTAATACTAATTTAAGTTGTCCAGTAATCTTTCCCTTGCTCCCTGATTCTACTACTACTGGGTACTGGCCTGCTATGCTAGGGCGATAGGGTGGTGGCTTATGATCAGTGTAGTCAGGGGCTGTTGGGCTCTTTTGATATTCAACTTTAAAATATCTCAGG
This sequence comes from Cyprinodon diabolis, assembly GCA_030533445.1. NCBI lineage: Eukaryota > Metazoa > Chordata > Actinopteri > Cyprinodontiformes > Cyprinodontidae > Cyprinodon > Cyprinodon diabolis. The sequence continues at coordinate 25,138,506 of CM060065.1, read as the reverse complement.
ATATCTCTCTGTTCAGCATGTTTCTGTTTTTTATGCAAGTGCACTCGGTCACGCCTTTTTTCTTTATTTCTTAATTGTTCTTCAACCTCGTCACAGCATGAAGGATCAAAGCTGCCCTCTTTAGGCCAACGATTTTTTCCAGATGTCATCTTATGCCATTCTGTCATGCATTTTTGAATTTTGCGCTTATTGGAGGGGTGTGTCATTATTACCAGTTTGGCAGGCGTTAACCCCTCGGTCTGTTTGCTCGCATTAGCTCCCATGGCAATCAGCAGTCACTTAACCTTTAGGGTCTGTGCTTATTTACTTATCCTTTATAGTCTTTGATTAATTTTTATGTAACTGGTTCTGCTCTTTCCAATACAGATCGTGTTTTCTTAATTTTTAGATTCCCACAATTTGTATTAGGATCTTCAAAAGAACAGATTTAACAATATTATTTTGCACTTTCACTAATTATTAATATCTTATATATTTTACTTTATGTAGACTATAGTTTGTAATAATATATACTTATAATATCTTTATCTTATAAAGCTTACAATTTTTTCCAATCTTATTTAGGAATTTTGTTATTTTTATTTCATTCTCATAACTCTAGTGTTTTTTGTTTTTTTGTTTTTGTTTTTTCCTTCAGTTATCAATTTTGTTTTCCAATCCTTATTAATTTTCAGGTTATTCTTTTTAACTATATTCTGTACTAATTACTTCTATTAATTTATTATTATATCTTTAATCTTTATTTATTAATATCACCCACCCCTTACTTCCCCTCAGTCACTCAACTCTTTCACTCGACACACTAACAAAGACACACAAGACAAATGATTATATATATTTACAGTGCACTTCCTTTTCCTCACTGTTTCCTACAGTGGCACATACGTTTTTCCCTGCTGCCCCCGGCTACACCCAGATAACTGGAAATGCATAGACGTCCTCCGGTTGGTCGAGCGGTACTATTCTCCGATTATCGCTTAATCGGTAATATTCTGGCTATCCCTTAGCCTGGCTATCGCTTAGCCTCTCAATACCTTTTCCTCACTGTTTCCCTACAGTGGCACAATACCTTTTCCTCACTGTTTCCCTACAGTGGCACAATACCTTTTCCTCACTGTTCCCTACAGTGGTACATATTCTTTTACCTTAAGACTACTTAAGCCTTCTCGTGGAGCACCCTGACTACCTTAGTCACTGATACCCTCACGTAACACGCGTACACTATTGGTTCCGGATTTTATGGCTTCCACAGACTATGTCAAAACGCTTTGACCAATCTGTCCCTTTACCAATCATCCGCTCAGAACAACACGTGTTAAGCTTAACTTATTTACAAAATAATCCAAACACAAAACAGTTTAACACAAACATTAATAACACCTAAAACATACATTCATACATACACATTCATACGTACCTGGACCCTTCCTCAGCTTAGTCTGCCTTTGGCATATTCTTATATAAATTCTTATAAAATTTGGAAATTACTTTATTAAATTTGGAAAACTAGGTTCTTTTAGAAGAGCTTTGTGACGCCTGACACCCACAAGCAGTCGCCGGAGGCTGGTTCCCCACTAATTTAGAAAATTATAACAAATTAGCTCACCTTTAACCGGTGAATTTCTGGGCCCGTTTGGGGGTTCCACGCCTTCCAGCTGGTGCCTGCAGATCGTCCGACGTCCCCTTTTTGCTTTTCTCCTGGCTGGCTCGCCAATTATGTCGTCCTATAATTCTCTTCTTGACGACTTAAAATTGAAGCTAAGTTTTATAAAAATTCAAAGTTCTTAAAAAGCAGAAAAAGTCTCAAACAAGGATCAAAAAATTTAGACAGAGGCCGCTGAGTCCAGGTCCAGTGAGTTTATTGCTAAACACTACATATTTACACAGCGCTGGTGAGCCGAAGCTGACAAATGGTGAAACCAGCTCCCTTTTATACATTTCTTATCGGTGGAAAAACCCCCTTCAGAACATATTTCAGTCATTGGTAAAGGTCACATTGATATTTATCTGCAAAACACGGTAACATTCATAGACACATCTCATACTTGTGAGAGCACTCTCTCAGGCCATGCAGAAACTTATGACGGTTTAGTCAAAAACATGTTGAAACTTATCCTTTCCCTACTTTAAGCCATGTCAGTCTGGCCTAGTGTTCCTCTTTGTGTCTCAGTCAAAGCATCACCCCTTCTGGGATCAGTACTGCACATTGTGCCTTGAAAATAACAACTCTATTTATCACAAGTTGTATGGCCAAATTTTGCTGGGCTGGTTAACCTTGATATGTCAAATACTTCATTTTTATGAGGGTGCTTTTTCTTATCACTAAGGGCCTTAATCCTGTGCTTTCCAGCAGATGAGTGTGCTTTTCTTCCTCTTACAGTCAGGTGCAGCAGTTACACACACTCATTGCTCTGTTTTTCTCCTCTTGGCCTACATAAATATATTCATGAACACAATTCTCTTTAATCATTTAAAACTTTTGATTCTTGTTTTATTCTAATCATTTATGACAAATAATACACTACAGTATGAAGAGCTGGACAGCACCAGGCCCTGACATGATCCACACCTACTGGTTGAAAAAACTAACCGCACTTCATGCACGCCTCGCAGCACAAATGAACCAACTGCTGATGGATGGGACCCACCCAGAATGGTTAACCCAAGGACGGACAATCCTGATCATGAAGGATCCCCAGAAGGGAACAACCCCATCCAACTACCGGCCAATAACTTGCCTATGTACAACATGGAAGCTCCTGTCAGGCATCATAGCAGCTCAGATCAATAGGCACATGGCTCAATACATGCACCCTTCCCAGAAGGGAATAGGCAGTAACACCAGAGGAGCCAAGCACCAGCTACTAGTGGATAGAGCAGTCACTCCAGACTGTAAGAGCAGGCAGACAAATCTGTGCACTGCCTGGATTGACTATAAGAAAGCCTATGACTCAATGCCACATACATGGATACTGGAATGCTTGGAAATGTACAAGATCAACAGGACTCCAATAGCCTTCATCAAGAACTCAATGAAGCTGTGGAAAACAAGTCTGGAAGCCAATGCAAAGCCAATAGCACAAGTCACCATCAAGTGCGGCATATACCAGGGTGATGCACTATCCCCGCTGCTGTTCTGCATAGGCCTGAACCCCCTTAGCCAGATCATCACAAAGACTGGCTACGGATAACAATTCCAAAGCGGAACAATCATCAGTCACCTCCTCTACATGGGTGACATCAAGCTGTATGCCAGGAGTGAGCGAGACATCGACTCACTGATCCACACTACCAGGATCTACAGCAACGACATTGGGATGTCATTCGGACTGGACAAGTGCGGTCGCATGGTCTCAAAGAGAGGGAAGATGATCAGAACCGAGGGGGTTGAACTACCAGAAGGCCACATTACAGATGTGCAGGACAGCTACAAATACCTTGGGGTACCTACAAAGAGTAAGGCAGGTCCTGAAAAGTCAGCTGAATGGGAAAAACAAGATCCAAGCCATCAACACATATGCCCTACCAGTCATCAGATACCCCGCTGGCCAAAGGAGGAGATAGAGGCCACTGACATCAAGACAAGAAAGCTCCTCACAATGCATGGAGGGTTCCACCCCAAATTCAGCACCCTGAGACTGTATACCAAGCGTAGCGAGGGAGGCCGAGGGCTAGTGAGTGTCAAGACCACTGTCCAGGATGAAACAACTAAGACCCAGGAGTACACCAGAAAGATGGCCCCCAAAGACAAATGGCTTGGTGAATACCTCAGGCAGGAGAAAACCAAAAGTGAGGACAAGAAAGAGGAAGGAGAACCATCATGGAGGGACAAGCCGCTGCAAGGCGTATACCACAGACAAATAGAAGAAGTGGCTGATATCAAAAAATCCTACCAGTGGCTGGACAAGGCTGGACTGAAGGACAGCACAGAGGCACTAATCATGGCAGCACAAGAACAGGCACTCAGTACAAGATCAATAGAGGCCAGGGTCTACCACACCAGGCAGGACCCCCGATGCAGACTGTGCAAAGATGCCTCTGAAACAATACAGCACATAATAGCAGGGTGTAAAATGCAGGCAGGAAGTGCATACATGGAACGCCACAACCAGGTAGCTGTCATAGTGTAAAGGAACATCTGCCATGAGTATGGGCTGGAAGTCCCAAGGTCAAAATGGAAGACACCTCCTAAGGTAGTTGAGAATGACCGAGCCAAGATCCTATGGGACTTCAAGATCCAGACTGACAAACAGGTGATGGCCAACCAACCAGACATCGTGTTTATCGACAAACAGCAGAAGAAGGCAGTAGTGATAGATGTGGCAATCCCAAGTGACGGCAACATCAAGAAGAAAGAACACGAGAAGCTTGAGAAATACCAAGGGCTGAAAGAGGAGCTAGAAAAGATGTGAAAAGTAAGAGCAGCAGTGGTGCCAGTGGTAATTGGAGCACTGGGGGCTGTGCCCCCAAACTGGGAGAGTGGCTACAGCAGATCCCAGGTAAAACATCAGAGGTCTCTGTCCAGAAGAGCACAGTCCTAGGAACAGCTAATATACTGCGCAGAACCCTCAAACTCCCAGGCCTCTGGTAGAGGACCCGAGTTTGAGGATGACACATACCACCCAACGAGGGGTGAGAAAACAGTTTTTATATATATATATATATATATATATACGTATATATATATATATATCTATATATATATATATATATATACGTATATATATATATATATATATCTATATATATATATATATATATATATATATATATATATATATATATAGATATATATTTATATATGTATATAGATATATACACTCACCGGTCACTTTATTAGGTACACCTGTCCAACTGCTCGTTAACACTTAATTACTAAGCAGCCAATCACATGGCGGCAACTCAGTGCATTTAGTCATGTAGACATGGTCAAGACAATCTCCTGCAGTTCAAACCGAGCATCAGTATGGGGAAGAAAGGTGATTTGAGTGACTTTGAACGTGGCATGATTGTTGGTGCCAGAAGGGCTGGTCTGAGTATTTCAGAAACTGCTGATCTACTGGGATTTTCACGCACAACCATCTCTAGGGTTTACAGAGAATGGTCCGAAAAAGAAAAAACATCCAGTGAGCGGCAGTTCTGTGGGCGGAAATGCCTTGTTGATCCCAGAGGTCAGAGGAGAATTGCCAGACTGGTTCGAGCTGATAGAAGGGCAACAGTGACTCAAATAACCACCCGTTACAACCAAGGTGGGCAGAAGAGCATCTCTGAACACACAGTACGTCGAACTTTGAGGCAGATGGGCTACAGCAGCAGAAGACCACACCGGGTGCCACTCCTTTCAGCTAAGAACAGGAAACTGAGGCTACAATTTGCACAAGCTCATCGAAATTGGACAATAGAAGATTGGAAAAACGTTGCTTGGTCTGATGAGTCTCAATTTCTGCTGCGACATTCGGATGGTAGGGTCAGAATTTGGCGTCTACAACATGAAAGCATGGATCCATCCTGCCTTGTGTCAACGGTTCAGGCTGGTGGTGGTGGTGTCATGGTGTGGGGAATATTTTCTTGGCACTCTTTGGGCCCCTTGGTACCAATTGAGCATTGTTGCAACGCCACAGCCTACCTGAGTATTGTTGCTGACCATGTCCATCCCTTTATGACCACAATGTACCCAACTTCTGATGGCTACTTTCAGCAGGATAATGCTCCATGTCATAAAGCTGGAATCATCTCAGACTGGTTTCTTGAACATGACAATGGGTTCACTGTACTCAAATGGCCTCCACAGTCACCAGATCTCAATCCAATATAGCATCTTTGGGATGTGGTGGAACGGGAGATTCGCATCATGGATGTGCAGCCGACAAATCTGCGGCAACTGTGTGATGCCATCATGTCAATATGGACCAAACTCCCTGAGGAATGCTTCCAGCACCTTGTTGAATCTATCCATGAAAAATTGAGGCAGTTCTGAAGGCAAAAGGGGTCCAACCCGTTACTAGCTTGGGGTACCTAATAAAGTGGCCGGTGAGTGTATATATATATATATATATATATATATATATATATATGAGAGTTATGAGTACTTGTTAACATTAAATTTATTTGTAACAGCATTAAAAAGCGTTAAATTAGAGTTACTCATTCCTGTATAGACCCTGTCTGATCTGTATATCATGCTCTCTTTTCTTTCAGGTCGAAATGAGCTGATAGCCAGATACATCAAGCTTCGGACTGGAAAGACAAGAACTCGCAAGCAGGTAAGGCAAGAGACAAGCAGCTCCTCCTGAAAGGGCATGTCATTAAAGCACTCCAGATGGATGGGCATCAGGATACTCTGATCCAAATATTTACATCCCATCACTGCTTGCATGGAGTCTGGAGTTGTTGATACCAATGAAAGATATTAAAAACATTTGGATTAAAGATTTTTTTCCCGCTCAGAACATTCCAATTATTAATTTGAGGGATGAGAATGAGAATCTCAAGTAAAGGGGATAGGCATTTGCTAATAAAACATCATTCACCTTCTTTTGGAACAGCTGTGGTTTTTTTAACTTACATAATCACTGGGTTTTATCTAGTCATTCGCCTTCCATTTCTGCTTATTTGGGAGTGAAAAACCATTCATCTATCAGTTGTTAAGAATTTGAGTTTTCAGTCAACCAGCAATGTTTCTTATAGAAGAGACTCGTGTCTCAGTAGTTGATAAAGGTAACCTTAAAAAGTAAATGCATCCATTTGGTAAAACTTCCACAGTTTGTAGCAATCAGATGAAATATGGAAGAAATCTTTATTGACATTATAATGGTTAAAGCCTTCTTATAGTTGCTGAGCAGCTCTTGGGATGTTTTAGTGACTCTGTGGTTTATCTTGGGGAAACAGAAGAAACATGTGAACGTATTAACTTTAAACTCAGCTAAGTCTGGGTTAAAAATAATGCTGTGTTTAACTCTACGTGTAGCTCTCAATGGTCAAAAATGGAAAATTTGTAAGTCTGATACGGGCGCCGCATCCAGCCGGACGTGTATTTGCCCCCCTTTACCCCCAGATTCCACATACTCCGTCAGCGCTCCGCTCCACTCACGTACGTCGTGCGGAGTACTTGTCTGTCATGTAAATCAATGACAGCTGTTCCACATCCTCCGCACGTTTCTGTCCACGTACGTCTTTTCCGTCTTTCACCGTCAAAATACGGAAATGAGCTAATTTTTTGCTCCGCTCCGGTCAGTCCAGATCAAGACCCGCAATTGCAATCGCACCAAACAGGAAAAAGAATGTAGAGAAGATCCGGTTTGTCAAATTAAATTATAGTAAAAACAGATCGGTAACTAGAAATTACAGCATAGTTCGTATATATTCCCAAAAACTAAGAGCAATTAAAGCCACAAGTGGCATTGGGCGGCCCTCGCAGCTCGCACCGCCTGGTATGCTGCGACTGCGGGAACCAAGCGACCGCCTCCTTCTTGCTCCTCCCGACCCAGCAAAATGGGTTCCACGCTTTACCTCTGGGCCTGCTGAGACAACCACAGCTTTGGTCAGGAAGGGTTAAACTTGGGATAAAATATAATATCTGGGATGAATCTCATCTGTGAGATAGATGCTGCGGCCATCTCAGGTGGTGGGTCAAAAGTATATGTTCAAAAGATGGAGAAACACCACCGCCAAAATCCACGGTTAGCGGTAATACACCCTACTCAAAACAAAAAAAATCATTAAAAATCCATAGTTTGCAATAAAATCCCGAAAAAAATCGCAAATGTCAAGGAACACATCTCGCATGTCCTAGATTTTTTTTAGATGATTTATTAAATAATTTAAAGAAAGAAAAATCTTTAAACGTGAATGCCTTATACTGCGGCAGTTGAAAACCTCATAAGATGCTCAAACATGCATAGATTTACGCCAAACTTGGCAGTCTTTTCTATAATCAAAGGATAAATAACTGTTCCAAATTTGGCTAGGATTGCTATAAAACTTTTTGCGATACAACAATTTCCTGTTAACACAAACTTTTGAAAAATCAGAGTGACAGACTTCAAAGAAGCGCTTTGCTATTGTAACCAGCTTACAGCAGGCTTTGTAAAGAACGTATTTTGAAAGTATTAGCTCATTTGGATAAAAGGCTGATTTTATACAATTTTTTGAAAAGAGGTCCGTGATTTCACAACAGGGTGAAATGTAATTCAAAATGGCCGACTCTACTCAAAACAAAAAAAATCATAAAAAATCCATATTTTGAAATAAAATCCAGAAAAAAATCGCAAATGTCAAGGAACACATCTCGCATGTCCTAGATTTTTTTTAGATGATTTATTAAATAATTTAAAGAAAGAAAAATCTTTAAACGTGAATGCCTTATACTGCGGCAGTTGAAAACCCCATAAGATGCTCAAACATGCATAGATTCACGCCAAACTTGGCAGTCTTTTCTATAATCAAAGGATAAATAAATGTTCCAAATTTGGCTAGGATTGCTATAAAACTTTTTGAGATACAACAATTTCCTGTTAACACAAACTTTTGACAAATCAGAGTGACGGACTTTAAAGAAGCGCTTTCCTATTGTAACCAGCTTACAGCAGGCTTTGTAAAGAACGTATTTTGAAAGTTTTAGCTCATTTGGATAAAAGGCTGATTTTATACAATTTTTTGAAAAGAGGTCCGTGATTTTACAACAGGGTAAAATGTAATTCAAAATGGCCGACTCTACTCAAAACAAAAAAAATCATTAAAAATCCATAGTTTGCAATAAAATCCCGAAAAAAATCACAAATGTCAAGGAACACATCTTGCATATCCTAGATTTTTTTTAGATGATTTATTAAATAATTTAAAGAAAGAAAAATCTTTAAACGTGAATGCCTTATACTGCGGCAGTTGAAAACCTCATAAGATGCTCAAACATACATAGATTTACGCCAAACTTGGCACTCTTTTCTATAATCAAAGGATAAATAAATGTTCCAAATTTGGCTAGGATTGCTATAAAACTTTTTGCGATACAATAATTTCCTGTTAACACAAACTTTTGAAAAATCAGAGTGACAGACTTTAAAGAAGCGCTTTGCTATTGTAACCAGCTTACAGCAGGCTTTGTAAAGAACGTATTTTGAAAGTATTAGCTCATTTGGATAAAAGGCTGATTTTATACAATTTTTTGAAAAGAGGTCAGTGATTTCACAACAGGGTGAAATGTAATTCAAAATGGCCGACTCTACTCAAAACAAAAAAAATCATTAAAAATCCATAGTTTGCAATAAAATCCCGAAAAAAATCACAAATGTCAAGGAACACATCTTGCATGTCCTAGATTTTTTTTAGATGATTTATTAAATAATTTAAAGAAAGAAAAATCTTTAAACTTGAATGCCATATACTGCGGCAGTTGAAAACCCCATAAGATGCTCAAACATGCATAGATTCACGCCAAACTTGGCAGTCTTTTCTATAATCAGAGGATAAATAACTGTTCCAAATTTGGCTAGGATTGCTATAAAACTTTTTGATATACAACAATTTCCTGTTAACACAAACTTTTGAAAAATCAGAGTGACAGACTTTTAAGAAGAGCTATGCTGTTTTTACCATCAAACAAGTAGTGATTAGAGGAATATATTTCAAAAGTCTTAGCTCTTTTGGGAAAACGACTGATTTTTTAGAAATATTTTAACATAGTGATTCTATTTTCATAAGGGTGCCGTTTGATTCAAAATGGCTGACTTCATGAGAGGTTTAGACCATGGCTCCAATGAAACTTTTTGTAGGCGGAGAGCTCATACAGATGTGTGCCAAGTTTCATTATCCTAGGAACGAGCATGGCTAGGGGCTGAATTATTTCCTGGCATTATCTGTCCACTTGACCAACTATTAGGCGAGAATGCAAACTTTTGAAAAATCAGAGTGACGGACTTTAAAGAAGCGCTTTGCTATTGTAACCAGCTTACAGCAGGCTTTGTAAAGAACGTATTTTGAAAGTTTTAGCTCATTTGGATAAAAGGCTGATTTTATACAATTTTTTGAAAAAAGGTCAGTGCTTTCACAAGAGAGTAAATTGTAATTCAAAATGGCCGACTTCCGGTGGGGTTTAGACCATGGCTTCAAGAGGCTTTTAGTTAGGGCCTGATGAGATGCAAATGTGTTCAAAGTTTCAATATTCTAGGACTAAAAACAGCTTGGGGCTGGTGGTTTGAAGTTTGTTATTTCTAGGGGGCGCTGTAGTGTAATTAAGCCCCGCCCACAAAATATTGCTCTGGATTCCTGTTTGGAGTTGGACTAGGATCATCTCTTGTGATTTTGGTGCAGATCTGATTAATAATGAGGAAATGAGAGCCAATCGTATTTTCATGGCGAAACGCCTCACTTCGCCATGGCACCATGGCAACACCATTTAACTCAGACTCTCTGTGCTTTAAACGAAGTTAGACCAACATGTTTTCTATCATCTGACAAAGTTTCAAGGTGCTGGTGTTTTGAATGAGTGAAAGGGACCCTCCCAAGTGAAAAAAGTAACTTTCTTCCCTTAGGGGGCGGGGCTTAGATGATGTCATCATTTGACCATCCAGTATGGTCAAGCACCCAAAGGGGCTCCTTACTGCCAAACTTGGTTTGATTTGAATTTTTTTTGTAAAAGTTATTCAACTTTGAAATTCTTCAAAAGTAGCCTAACTTTGGGGCCCCTGGGGACCCCTTAAACATGCTCAAAAACGAAAACCTTTGATAACTTTTAATCTCCAATGCCTTAACTGCATAATGACCGAGTTTGAAGCCGATAGCTCATTATCCCTAGGAGGAGTTCGTTAAAGTTCGACATGAGCGAAAATGAAAAATGGCCAAAAATCGCACTTTGACCCAAAATGGCTGACTTCCTGTGGGTTTTAGGGCATACCTCCAAGAGACTTTTTTTCATGATTTGAGGAGATCTACCTGTGTGCCAAATTTCAGATCTCTGGGACTTACAGTTTCCCCCAACTCACGTTAGGGGGCGCTGTGGCGTAATTTGGGTGCGGCCATTTTGGATTCCATTATAGACCGGCTATTTCACGCGGGGGACAATTTTCTGCCACATTTTCCTGAGTTTTTGAATATGCGAAGTCCCCGTAAAATGCGTTCGAAGTGAGAAAAGAAAAATAATAATAATTAAAGCCACAAGTGGCATTGGGCGGCCCTCGCAGCTCGCACCGCCTGGTATGCTGCGACCGCGGGAACCAAGCGACCGCCTCCTTCTTGCTCCTCCCGACCCAGCAAAATGGGTTCCACGCTTTACCTCTGGGCCTGCTGAGACAACCACAGCTTTGGTCAGGAAGGGTTAAACTAGGGATAAAATATAATATCTGGGATGAATCTCATCTGTGAGATAGATGCTGCGGCCATCTCAGGTGGTGGGTCAAAAGTATATGTTCAAAAGATGGAGAAACACCACCGCCAAAATCCACGGTTAGCGGTAATACACCCTACTCAAAACAAAAAAAATCATTAAAAATCCATAGTTTGCAATAAAATCCCGAAAAAAATTGCAAATGTCAAGGAACACATCTCGCATGTCCTAGATTTTTTTTAGATGATTTTATTAAATAATTTAAAGAAAGAAAAATCTTTAAACGTGAATGCCTTATACTGCGGCAGTTGAAAACCTCATAAGATGCTCAAACATGCATAGATTTACGCCAAACTTGGCAGTCTTTTCTATAATCAAAGGATAAATAACTGTTCCAAATTTGGCTAGGATTGCTATAAAACTTTTTGCGATACAATAATTTCCTGTTAACACAAACTTTTGAAAAATCAGAGTGACAGACTTTAAAGAAGCGCTTTGCTATTGTAACCAGCTTACAGCAGGCTTTGTAAAGAACGTATTTTGAAAGTATTAGCTCATTTGGATAAAAGGCTGATTTTATAAAATTTTTTGAAAAGAGGTCAGTGATTTCACAACAGGTCGAAATGTAATTCAAAATGGCCGACTCTACTCAAAACAAAAAAATCATTAAAAATCCATAGTTTGCAATAAAATCCCGAAAAAAATCGCAAATGTCAAGGAACACATCTTGCATGTCCTTGATTTTTTTTAGATGATTTATTAAATAATTTAAAGAAAGAAAAATCTTTAAACGTGAATGCCTTATACTGCGGCAGTTGAAAACCTCATAAGATGCTCAAACATGCATAGATTTACGCCAAACTTGGCAGTCTTTTCTATAATCAAAGGATAAATAACTGTTCCAAATTTGGCTAGGATTGCTATAAAACTTTTTGCGATACAACAATTTCCTGTTAACACAAACTTTTGAAAAATCAGAGTGACAGACTTCAAAGAAGCGCTTTGCTATTGTAACCAGCTTACAGCAGGCTTTGTAAAGAACGTATTTTGAAAGTATTAGCTCATTTGGATAAAAGGCTGATTTTATACAATTTTTTGAAAAGAGGTCCGTGATTTCACAACAGGGTGAAATGTAATTCAAAATGGCCGACTCTACTCAAAACAAAAAAAATCATAAAAAATCCATATTTTGAAATAAAATCCAGAAAAAAATCGCAAATGTCAAGGAACACATCTCGCATGTCCTAGATTTTTTTTAGATGATTTATTAAATAATTTAAAGAAAGAAAAATCTTTAAACGTGAATGCCTTATACTGCGGCAGTTGAAAACCCCATAAGATGCTCAAACATGCATAGATTCACGCCAAACTTGGCAGTCTTTTCTATAATCAAAGGATAAATAAATGTTCCAAATTTGGCTAGGATTGCTATAAAACTTTTTGAGATACAACAATTTCCTGTTAACACAAACTTTTGACAAATCAGAGTGACGGACTTTAAAGAAGCGCTTTCCTATTGTAACCAGCTTACAGCAGGCTTTGTAAAGAACGTATTTTGAAAGTTTTAGCTCATTTGGATAAAAGGCTGATTTTATACAATTTTTTGAAAAGAGGTCCGTGATTTTACAACAGGGTAAAATGTAATTCAAAATGGCCGACTCTACTCAAAACAAAAAAAATCATTAAAAATCCATAGCTTGCAATAAAATCCCGAAAAAAATCACAAATGTCAAGGAACACATCTTGCATATCCTAGATTTCTTTTAGATGATTTATTAAATAATTTAAAGAAAGAAAAATCTTTAAACTTGAATGCCATATACTGCGGCAGTTGAAAACCCCATAAGATGCTCAAACATGCATAGATTCACGCCAAACTTGGCACTCTTTTCTATAATCAAAGGATAAATAACTGTTCCAAATTTGGCTAGGATTGCTATAAAACTTTTTGCGATACAACAATTTCCTGTTAACACAAACTTTTGAAAAATCAGAGTGACAGACTTCAAAGAAGCGCTTTGCTATTGTAACCAGCTTACAGCAGGCTTTGTAAAGAACGTATTTTGAAAGTATTAGCTCATTTGGATAAAAGGCTGATTTTATACAATTTTTTGAAAAGAGGTCCGTGATTTCACAACAGGGTGAAATGTAATTCAAAATGGCCGACTCTACTCAAAACAAAAAAAATCATAAAAAATCCATAGTTTGCAATAAAATCCCGAAAAAAATCGCAAATGTCAAGGAACACATCTTGCATGTCCTAGATTTTTTTTAGATGATTTATGAAATAATTTAAAGAAAGAAAAATCTTTAAACTTGAATGCCATATACTGCGGCAGTTGAAAACCCCATAAGATGCTCAAACATGCATAGATTCATGCCAAACTTGGCAGTCTTTTCTATAATCAAAGGATAAATAACTATTCCAAATTTGGCTACGATTGCTATAAAACTTTTTGAAATACAACAATTTCCTGTTAACACAAACTTTTGAAAAATTAGAGTGACGGACTTTTAAGAAGAGCTATGCTGTGTTTACCGTCAAACAAGTAGCTATTAGAGGAATATATTCCAAAAGTCCTAGCTCTTTTGGGAAAACGACTGATTTTTTAGAAATATTTTAACATAGTGATTCTATTTTCATAAGGGTGACGTTTGATTCAAAATGGCCGACTTCATGAGAGGTTTAGACCATGGCCCCAAGAGACTTTTTTGTAGGTCCTGAGGGGTTACATAAGTGGTCCAAGTTTCAGAACTCTCAGTCATAACATGGCACGGGGCTTACCCTTTGTTTCCCTGCCTAATGACCAAGTTTGGCGCTTGGCCACGCCCACATGCTTTGATTTAGAAAAATTCCTTTGATAACTTTTGATCCCCAATGTCTCAAGTCATTATACGGTGAATATAAAGTGTGTAACTCAAAAGCTCTAGGAGGAGTTCGCTCAAATAGGTCACAAAGGTAAGAAAGCAAAGGGATTTCTTTGATTCAAAATGGCCGACTTCCTGTGTGATTTGGACCATGGCCCCAAGAGACTTTTTTGTAGGTCCTGAGGGGTTACATAAGTGGTCCAAGTTTCAGAACTCTCAGTCATAACATGGCACGGGGCTTACCCTTTGTTTCCCTGCCTAATGACCAAGTTTGACGCCTGGCCACGCCCACATGCTTTGATGTAGAAAAATTCCTTTGATAACTTTTGATCCCCAATGCCTCAAGTCAAGTTGGAGTTAGTTTGAAGCCTGTGACTCAAAAGCTGTAGGAGGAGTTCGTTCAAATATAGAGGCTATAAAGTGCAAAATTACGGTGAAAATTTGAACTTCAATCAAAAATGGCCGACTTCCTGTGGGGTTTAGACCATGGGTCCAAGAGGCTTTTTTGTAGGTCCTGGGGTGTTTAACATGTGTGCCAACTTTCATAATCCTAAGTCATTGCATGGCTTGGGGCTGGTCGTTTTAGTTTTTCTAGGGGGCGCTGTATAGAAAGTAAGCCACGCCCATCGATTATTGGCCTAGATTCTTGTGTGGGCTTGGACCAAGTTCCATCCTAGTGACTTTGGTGCAGATTGAAGGATCTATGAGGAGATGAGAGCCAAAAGTATGATCACGGCGAAACACCTGACTTTGCCGGGTCACCATAGCAACACCATTTAACTCAAAATCTTTGTGCTTTAAACGAAGTTAGACCAACATGTTTTCTATCATCTGACAAAGTTTCAAGGTGCTGGTGTTTAATATGACTGAAAGGGACCCTCCCAAGTGAAAAAAGTGACTTTCTTCCCTTAGGGGGCGGGGCTTAGATGATGTCATCATTTGACCATCCAGTATGGTCAAGCACCCAAAGGGGCTCCTTACTGCCAAACTTGGTTTGATTTGAACTTTTTTTGTAAAAGTTATTCCACTTTGAAATTCTTCAAAAGTGCCCTAACTTTGGGGCCCCTGGGGACCCCTTAAACATGCTCAAAAACGAAAACCTTTGATAACTTTTAATCTCCAATGCCTTAACTGCATAATGACCGAGTTTGAAGCCGATAGCTCATTATCCCTAGGAGGAGTTCGTTAAAGTTCGACATGAGCGAAAATGAAAAATGGCCAAAAATCGCACTTTGACCCAAAATGGCTGACTTCCTGTGGGTTTTAGGGCATACCTCCAAGAGACTTTTTTTCATGATTTGAGGTGATCTACCTGTGTGCCAAAGTTCAAATCTCTGGGACTTACAGTTTCCCCCAACTCACGTTAGGGGGCGCTGTGGCGTAATTTGGGGGCGGCCATTTTGGATTCCATTATAGACCGGCTATTTCACGCGGGGGACAATTTACTGCCACGTTTTCCTGAGTTTTTGAATATGCGAAGTCCCCGTAAAATGCGTTTGAAGTGAGAAAAGAAAAATAATAATAATTAAAGCCACAAGTGGCATTGGGCGGCCCTCGCAGCTCGCACCGCCTGGTATGCTGCGACCGCGGGAACCAAGCGACCGCCTCCTTCTTGCTCCTCCCGACCCAGCAAAATGGGTTCCACGCTTTACCTCTGGGCCTGCTGAGACAACCACAGCTTTGGTCAGGAAGGGTTAAACTAGGGATAAAATATAATATCTGGGATGAATCTCATCTGTGAGATAGATGCTGCGGCCATCTCAGGTGGTGGGTCAAAAGTATATGTTCAAAAGATGGAGAAACACCACCGCCAAAATCCACGGTTAGCGGTAATACACCCTACTCAAAACAAAAAAAATCATTAAAAATCCATAGTTTGCAATAAAATCCCGAAAAAAATCGCAAATGTCAAGGAACACATCTCGCATGTCCTAGATTTTTTTTAGATGATTTATTAAATAATTTAAAGAAAGAAAAATCTTTAAACGTGAATGCCTTATACTGCGGCAGTTGAAAACCTCATAAGATGCTCAAACATGCATAGATTTACGCCAAACTTGGCAGTCTTTTCTATAATCAAAGGATAAATAACTGTTCCAAATTTGGCTAGGATTGCTATAAAACTTTTTGCGATACAACAATTTCCTGTTAACACAAACTTTTGAAAAATCAGAGTGACAGACTTCAAAGAAGCGCTTTGCTATTGTAACCAGCTTACAGCAGGCTTTGTAAAGAACGTATTTTGAAAGTATTAGCTCATTTGGATAAAAGGCTGATTTTATACAATTTTTTGAAAAGAGGTCAGTGATTTCACAACAGGGTGAAATGTAATTCAAAATGGCCGACTCTACTCAAAACAAAAAAAATCATAAAAAATCCATATTTTGAAATAAAATCCAGAAAAAAATCGCAAATGTCAAGGAACACATCTCGCATGTCCTAGATTTTTTTTAGATGATTTATTAAATAATTTAAAGAAAGAAAAATCTTTAAACGTGAATGCCTTATACTGCGGCAGTTGAAAACCCCATAAGATGCTCAAACATGCATAGATGTAGGCCAAACTTGGCAGTCTTTTCTATAATCAAAGGATAAATGAATGTTCCAAATTTGGCTAGGATTGCTATAAAACTTTTTGAGATACAACAATTTCCTGTTAACACAAACTTTTGAAAAATCAGAGTGACGGACTTTAAAGAAGCGCTTTGCTATTGTAACCAGCTTACAGCAGGCTTTGTAAAGAACGTATTTTGAAAGTATTAGCTCATTTGGATAAAAGGCTGATTTTATAAAAATTTTGGAAAAGAGGTCAGTGATTTCACAACAGGGTGAAATGTAATTCAAAATGGCCGACTCTACTCAAAACAACAGAAATCATTAAAAATCCATAGTTTGCAATAAAATCCCGAAAAAAATCGCAAATGTCAAGGAACACATCTCGCATGTCCTAGATTTTTTTTAGATGATTTATTAAATAATTTAAAGAAAGAAAAATCTTTAAACGTGAATGCCTTATACTGCGGCAGTTGAAAACCTCATAAGATGCTCAAACATGCATAGATTTACGCCAAACTTGGCAGTCTTTTCTATAATCAAAGGATAAATAACTGTTCCAAATTTGGCTAGGATTGCTATAAAACTTTTTGCGATACAACAATTTCCTGTTAACACAAACTTGTGAAAAATCAGAGTGACAGACTTTAAAGAAGCGCTTTGCTATTGTAACCAGCTTACAGCAGGCTTTGTAAAGAACGTATTTTGAAAGTATTAGCTCATTTGGATAAAAGGCTGTTTTTATACAATTTTTTGAAAAGAGGTCCGTGATTTCACAACAGGGTAAAATGTAATTCAAAATGGCCGACTCTACTCAAAACAAAAAAAATCATTAAAAATCCATAGTTTGCAATAAAATCCCGAAAAAAATCACAAATGTCAAGGAACACATCTTGCATATCCTAGATTTTTTTTTAGATGATTTATTAAATAATTTAAAGAAAGAAAAATCTTTAAACTTGAATGCCATATACTGCGGCAGTTGAAAACCCCATAAGATGCTCAAACATGCATAGATTCACGCCAAACTTGGCAGTCTTTTCTATAATCAAAGGATAAATAACTGTACCAAATTTGGCTACGATTGCTATAAAACTTTTTGAGATACAACAATTTCCTGTTAACAAAAAATTGTGAAAAATCAGAGTGACGGACTTTTAAGAAGAGCTATGCTGTGTTTACCATCAAACCAGTAGTGATTAGAGGAATATATTCCAAAAGTCCTAGCTCTTTTAGGAAAACGACTGATTTTTTAGAAATATTTTAACATAGTGATTCTATTTTCATAAGGGTGCCGTTTGATTAAAAATGGCCGACTTCATGAGAGGTTTAGACCATGGCTCCAATGAAACTTTTTGTAGGTGGAGAGCTCATACAGATGTGTGCCCAGTTTTATTATCCTAGGAACGAGCATGGCTAGGGGCTGAATTATTTCCTGGCATTATCTGTCCACTTGACCAACTATTAGGCGAGAACGCAAACTTTTGAAAAATCAGAGTGACGGACTTTAAAGAAGCGCTTTACTATTGTAACCAGCTTATAGCAGGCTTTGTAAAGAACGTATTTTGAAAGTTTTAGCTCATTTGGATAAAAGGCTGATTTTATACAATTTTTTGAAAAGAGGTCTGTGATTTCACAACAGGGTAAAATGTAATTCAAAATGGCCGACTTCCGGTGGGGTTTAGACCGTGTCTTCAAGAGGCTTTTAGTTGGGGCCTGATGAGATGCAAATGTGTTCAAAGTTTCAATATTCCTGGACTAAAAACGGCTTGGGGCTGATGGTTTGAAGTTTGTTATTTCTAGGGGGCGCTGTAGGGAAATTAAGCCCCGCCCACAAAATATTGCTCTGGATTCCTGTTGGGAGTTGGACTAGGATCATCTCTTGTTATTTTGGTGCAGATCTGATTATTATTGAGGAAATGAGAGCCAATCGTATTTTCATGGCGAAACGCCTCACTTCGCCATGGTGCCACGGCAACACCATTTAACTCAGACTCTCTGTGCTTTAAACGAAGTTAGACTAACCTGTTTTCTATCATCTGACAAAGTTTCAAGGTGCTGGTGTTTAAAATGAGTGAAAGGGACCCTCCCAAGTGAAAAAAGTAACTTTCTTCCCTTAGGGGGCGGGGCTTAGATGATGTCATCATTTGACCATCCAGTATGGTCAAGCACCCAAAGGGGCTCCTTACTGCCAAACTTGGTTTGATTTGAATTTTTTTTGTAAAAGTTATTCAACTTTGAAATTCTTCAAAAGTAGCCTAACTTTGGGGCCCCTGGGGACCCCTTAAACATGCTCAAAAACGAAAACCTTTGATAACTTTTAATCTCCAATGCCTTAACTGCATAATGACCGAGTTTGAAGCCGATAGCTCATAATCCCTAGGAGGAGTTCGTTAAAGTTCGACATGAGCGAAAATGAAAAATGGCCAAAAATCGCACTTTGACCCAAAATGGCTGACTTCCTGTGGGTTTTAGGGCATACCTCCAAGAGACTTTTTTTCATGATTTGAGGAGATCTACCTGTGTGCCAAAATTCAGATCTCTGGGACTTACAGTTTCCCCCAACTCACGTTAGGGGGCGCTGTGGCGTAATTTGGGGGCGGCCATTTTTGATTCTATTATAGACCGGCTATTTCACGCGGGGGACAATTTACTGCCACGTTTTCCTGAGTTTTTGAATATGCGAAGTCCCCGTAAAATGCGTTCAAAGTGCTACAAGAATCGTAATAATAATAATAATAAGAAACTTTCGAAATACAATAGGCCTTCGCAGCACTTTGCTGCTCGGGCCTAATTAAAGCCACAAGTGGCATTGGGCGGCCCTCGCAGCTCGCACCGCCTGGTATGCTGCGACCGCGGGAACCAAGCGACCGCCTCCTTCTTGCTCCTCCCGACCCAGCAAAATGGGTTCCACGCTTTACCTCTGGGCCTGCTGAGACAACCACAGCTTTGGTCAGGAAGGGTTAAACTAGGGATAAAATATAATATCTGGGATGAATCTCATCTGTGAGATAGATGCTGCGGCCATCTCAGGTGGTGGGTCAAAAGTATATGTTCAAAAGATGGAGAAACACCACCGCCAAAATCCACGGTTAGCGGTAATACACCCTACTCAAAACAAAAAAAATCATTAAAAATCCATAGTTTGCAATAAAATCCCGAAAAAAATCACAAATGTCAAGGAACACATCTCGCATGTCCTAGATTTTTTTTAGATGATTTATTAAATAATTTAAAGAAAGAAAAATCTTTAAACGTGAATGCCTTATACTGCGGCAGTTGAAAACCTCATAAGATGCTCAAACATGCATAGATTTACGCCAAACTTGGCAGTCTTTTCTATAATCAAAGGATAAATAACTGTTCCAAATTTGGCTAGGATTGCTATAAAACTTTTTGCGATACAACAATTTCCTGTTAACACAAACTTTTGAAAAATCAGAGTGACAGACTTCAAAGAAGCGCTTTGCTATTGTAACCAGCTTACAGCAGGCTTTGTAAAGAACGTATTTTGAAAGTATTAGCTCATTTGGATAAAAGGCTGATTTTATAAAATTTTTTGAAAAGAGGTCCGTGATTTCACAACAGGGTGAAATGTAATTCAAAATGGCCGACTCTACTCAAAACAAAAAAAATCATAAAAAATCCATATTTTGAAATAAAATCCAGAAAAAAATCGCAAATGTCAAGGAACACATCTCGCATGTCCTAGATTTTTTTTAGATGATTTATTAAATAATTTAAAGAAAGAAAAATCTTTAAACGTGAATGCCTTATACTGCGGCAGTTGAAAACCCCATAAGATGCTCAAACATGCATAGATGTACGCCAAACTTGGCAGTCTTTTCTATAATCAAAGGATAAATGAATGTTCCAAATTTGGCTAGGATTGCTATAAAACTTTTTGAGATACAACAATTTCCTGTTAACACAAACTTTTGAGAAATCAGAGTGACGGACTTTAAAGAAGCGCTTTCCTATTGTAACCAGCTTACAGCAGGCTTTGTAAAGAACGTATTTTGAAAGTTTTAGCTCATTTGGATAAAAGGCTGATTTTATACAATTTTTTGAAAAGAGGTCCGTGATTTTACAACAGGGTAAAATGTAATTCAAAATGGCCGACTCTACTCAAAACAAAAAAAATCATTAAAAATCCATAGTTTGCAATAAAATCCCGAAAAAAATCACAAATGTCAAGGAACACATCTTGCATGTCCTAGATTTTTTTTAGATGATTTATTAAATAATTTAAAGAAAGAAAAATCTTTAAACTTGAATGCCATATACTGCGGCAGTTGAAAACCCCATAAGATGCTCAAACATGCATAGATTCACGCCAAACTTGGCAGTCTTTTCTATAATCAAAGGATAAATAACTGTTCCAAATTTGGCTAGGATTGCTATAAAACTTTTTGCGATATAACAATTTCCTGTTAACACAAACTTTTGAAAAATAGGAGTGACAGACTTTTAAAAAGCGCTTTGCTATTGTAACCAGCTTACAGCAGGCTTTGGAAAGAACGTATTTTGAAAGTATTAGCTCATTTGGATAAAAGACTGATTTTATACAATTTTTTGAAAAGAGGTCTGTGATTTCACAACAGGGTGAAATGTAATTCAAAATGGCCGACTCTACTCAAAACAAAAAAAAATCATAAAAAATCCATATTTTGAAATAAAATCCAGAAAAAAATCGCAAATGTCAAGGAACACATCTCGCATGTCCTAGATTTTTTTTAGATGATTTATTAAATAATTTAAAGAAAGAAAAATCTTTAAACGTGAATGCCTTATACTGCGGCAGTTGAAAACCTCATAAGATGCTCAAACATGCATAGATTTACGCCAAACTTGGCAGTCTTTTCTATAATCAAAGGATAAATAACTGTTCCAAATTTGGCTAGGATTGCTATAAAACTTTTTGCGATACAACAATTTCCTGTTAACACAAACTTTTGAAAAATCAGAGTGACAGACTTCAAAGAAGCGCTTTGCTATTGTAACCAGCTTACAGCAGGCTTTGTAAAGAACGTATTTTGAAAGTATTAGCTCATTTGGATAAAAGGCTGATTTTATACAATTTTTTGAAAAGAGGTCCGTGATTTCACAACAGGGTGAAATGTAATTCAAAATGGCCGACTCTACTCAAAACAAAAAAAATCATAAAAAATCCATATTTTGAAATAAAATCCAGAAAAAAATCGCAAATGTCAAGGAACACATCTCGCATGTCCTAGATTTTTTTTAGATGATTTATTAAATAATTTAAAGAAAGAAAAATCTTTAAACGTGAATGCCTTATACTGCGGCAGTTGAAAACCCCATAAGATGCTCAAACATGCATAGATTCACGCCAAACTTGGCAGTCTTTTCTATAATCAAAGGATAAATGAATGTTCCAAATTTGGCTAGGATTGCTATAAAACTTTTTGAGATACAACAATTTCCTGTTAACACAAACTTTTGAGAAATCAGAGTGACGGACTTTAAAGAAGCGCTTTCCTATTGTAACCAGCTTACAGCAGGCTTTGTAAAGAACGTATTTTGAAAGTTTTAGCTCATTTGGATAAAAGGCTGATTTTATACAATTTTTTGAAAAGAGGTCCGTGATTTTACAACAGGGTAAAATGTAATTCAAAATGGCCGACTCTACTCAAAACAAAAAAAAATCATTAAAAATCCATAGTTTGCAATAAAATCCAGAAAAAAATCACAAATGTCAAGGAACACATCTTGCATGTCCTAGATTTTTTTTTAGATGATTTATGAAATAATTTAAAGAAAGAAAAATCTTTAAACTTGAATGCCATATACTGCGGCAGTTGAAAACCCCATAAGATGCTCAAACATGCATAGATTCATGCCAAACTTGGCAGTCTTTTCTATAATCAAAGGATAAATAACTATTCCAAATTTGGCTACGATTGCTATAAAACTTTTTGAAATACAACAATTTCCTGTTAACACAAACTTTTGAAAAATTAGAGTGACGGACTTTTAAGAAGAGCTATGCTGTGTTTACCGTCAAACAAGTAGCTATTAGAGGAATATATTCCAAAAGTCCTAGCTCTTTTGGGAAAACGACTGATTTTTTAGAAATATTTTAACATAGTGATTCTATTTTCATAAGGGTGACGTTTGATTCAAAATGGCCGACTTCATGAGAGGTTTAGACCATGGGCCCAAGAGACTTTTTTGTAGGTCCTGAGGGGTTACATAAGTGGTCCAAGTTTCAGAACTCTCAGTCATAACATGGCACGGGGCTTACCCTTTGTTTCCCTGCCTAATGACCAAGTTTGGCGCTTGGCCACGCCCACATGCTTTGATTTAGAAAAATTCCTTTGATAACTTTTGACCCCCAATGTCTCAAGTCATTATACGGTGAATATAAAGTGTGTAACTCAAAAGCTCTAGGAGGAGTTCGCTCAAATAGGTCACAAAGGTAAGAAAGCAAAGGGATTTCTTTGATTCAAAATGGCCGACTTCCTGTGTGATTTGGACCATGGCCCCAAGAGACTTTTTTGTAGGTCCTGAGGGGTTACATAAGTGGTCCAAGTTTCAGAACTCTCAGTCATAACATGGCATGGGGCTTACCCTTTGTTTCCCTGCCTAATGACCAAGTTTGACGCCTGGCCACGCCCACATGCTTTGATGTAGAAAAATTCCTTTGATAACTTTTGATCCCCAATGCCTCAAGTCAAGTTGGAGTTAGTTTGAAGCCTGTGACTCAAAAGCTGTAGGAGGAGTTCGTTCAAATATAGAGGCTATAAAGTGCAAAATTACGGTGAAAATTTGAACTTCAATCAAAAATGGCCGACTTCCTGTGGGGTTTAGACCATGGGTCCAAGAGGCTTTTTTGTAGGTCCTGGGGTGTTTAACAAGTGTGCCAACTTTCATAATCCTAAGTCATTGCATGGCTTGGGGCTGGTCGCTTTAGTTTTTCTAGGGGGCGCTGTATAGAAAGTAAGCCACGCCCATCGATTATTGGCCTAGATTCTTGTGTGGGCTTGGACCAAGTTCCATCCTAGTGACTTTGGTGCAGATTGAAGGATCTATGAGGAGATGAGAGCCAAAAGTATGATCACGGCGAAACACCTGACTTTGCCGGGTCACCATAGCAACACCATTTAACTCAAAATCTTTGTGCTTTAAACGAAGTTAGACCAACATGTTTTCTATCATCTGACAAAGTTTCAAGGTGCTGGTGTTTAATATGACTGAAAGGGACCCTCCCAAGTGAAAAAAGTGACTTTCTTCCCTTAGGGGGCGGGGCTTAGATGATGTCATCATTTGACCATCCAGTATGGTCAAGCACCCAAAGGGGCTCCTTACTGCCAAACTTGGTTTGATTTGAACTTTTTTTGTAAAAGTTATTCCACTTTGAAATTCTTCAAAAGTGCCCTAACTTTGGGGCCCCTGGGGACCCCTTAAACATGCTCAAAAACGAAAACCTTTGATAACTTTTAATCTCCAATGCCTTAACTGCATAATGACCGAGTTTGAAGCCGATAGCTCATTATCCCTAGGAGGAGTTCGTTAAAGTTCGACATGAGCGAAAATGAAAAATGGCCAAAAATCGCACTTTGACCCAAAATGGCTGACTTCCTGTGGGTTTTAGGGCATACCTCCAAGAGACTTTTTTTCATGATTTGAGGTGATCTACCTGTGTGCCAAAGTTCAAATCTCTGGGACTTACAGTTTCCCCCAACTCACGTTAGGGGGCGCTGTGGCGTAATTTGGGGGCGGCCATTTTGGATTCCATTATAGACCGGCTATTTCACGCGGGGGACAATTTACTGCCACGTTTTCCTGAGTTTTTGAATATGCGAAGTCCCCGTAAAATGCGTTTGAAGTGAGAAAAGAAAAATAATAATAATTAAAGCCACAAGTGGCATTGGGCGGCCCTCGCAGCTCGCACCGCCTGGTATGCTGCGACCGCGGGAACCAAGCGACCGCCTCCTTCTTGCTCCTCCCGACCCAGCAAAATGGGTTCCACGCTTTACCTCTGGGCCTGCTGAGACAACCACAGCTTTGGTCAGGAAGGGTTAAACTAGGGATAAAATATAATATCTGGGATGAATCTCATCTGTGAGATAGATGCTGCGGCCATCTCAGGTGGTGGGTCAAAAGTATATGTTCAAAAGATGGAGAAACACCACCGCCAAAATCCACGGTTAGCGGTAATACACCCTACTCAAAACAAAAAAAATCATTAAAAATCCATAGTTTGCAATAAAATCCCGAAAAAAATCGCAAATGTCAAGGAACACATCTCGCATGTCCTAGATTTTTTTTAGATGATTTATTAAATAATTTAAAGAAAGAAAAATCTTTAAACGTGAATGCGTTATACTGCGGCAGTTGAAAACCTCATAAGATGCTCAAACATGCATAGATTTACGCCAAACTTGGCAGTCTTTTCTATAATCAAAGGATAAATAACTGTTCCAAATTTGGCTAGGATTGCTATAAAACTTTTTGCGATACAACAATTTCCTGTTAACACAAACTTTTGAAAAATCAGAGTGACAGACTTCAAAGAAGCGCTTTGCTATTGTAACCAGCTTACAGCAGGCTTTGTAAAGAACGTATTTTGAAAGTATTAGCTCATTTGGATAAAAGGCTGATTTTATACAATTTTTTGAAAAGAGGTCCGTGATTTCACAACAGGGTGAAATGTAATTCAAAATGGCCGACTCTACTCAAAACAAAAAAAATCATAAAAAATCCATATTTTGAAATAAAATCCAGAAAAAAATCGCAAATGTCAAGGAACACATCTCGCATGTCCTAGATTTTTTTTAGATGATTTATTAAGTAATTTAAAGAAAGAAAAATCTTTAAACGTGAATGCCTTATACTGCGGCAGTTGAAAACCCCATAAGATGCTCAAACATGCATAGATTCACGCCAAACTTGGCAGTCTTTTCTATAATCAAAGGATAAATAAATGTTCCAAATTTGGCTAGGATTGCTATAAAACTTTTTGAGATACAACAATTTCCTGTTAACACAAACTTTTGAGAAATCAGAGTGACGGACTTTAAAGAAGCGCTTTCCTATTGTAACCAGCTTACAGCAGGCTTTGTAAAGAACGTATTTTGAAAGTTTTAGCTCATTTGGATAAAAGGCTGATTTTATACAATTTTTTGAAAAGAGGTCCGTGATTTTACAACAGGGTAAAATGTAATTCAAAATGGCCGACTCTACTCAAAACAAAAAAAATCATTAAAAATCCATAGTTTGCAATAAAATCCCGAAAATAATCGCAAATGTCAAGGAACACATCTTGCATGTCCTAGATTTTTTTTAGATGATTTATGAAATGATTTAAAGAAAGAAAAATCTTTAAACTTGAATGCCATATACTGCGGCAGTTGAAAACCCCATAAGATGCTCAAACATGCATAGATTCATGCCAAACTTGGCAGTCTTTTCTATAATCAAAGGATAAATAACTATTCCAAATTTGGCTACGATTGCTATAAAACTTTTTGAAATACAACAATTTCCTGTTAACACAAACTTTTGAAAAATTAGAGTGACAGACTTTTAAGAAGAGCTATGCTGTGTTTACCGTCAAACAAGTAGCTATTAGAGGAATATATTCCAAAAGTCCTAGCTCTTTTGGGAAAACGACTGATTTTTTAGAAATATTTTAACATAGTGATTCTATTTTCATAAGGGTGACGTTTGATTCAAAATGGCCGACTTCATGAGAGGTTTAGACCATGGGCCCAAGAGACTTTTTTGTAGGTCCTGAGGGGTTACATAAGTGGTCCAAGTTTCAGAACTCTCAGTCATAACATGGCACGGGGCTTACCCTTTGTTTCCCTGCCTAATGACCAAGTTTGGCGCTTGGCCACGCCCACATGCTTTGATTTAGAAAAATTCCTTTGATAACTTTTGATCCCCAATGTCTCAAGTCATTATACGGTGAATATAAAGTGTGTAACTCAAAAGCTCTAGGAGGAGTTCGCTCAAATAGGTCACAAAGGTAAGAAAGCAAAGGGATTTCTTTGATTCAAAATGGCCGACTTCCTGTGTGATTTGGACCATGGCCCCAAGAGACTTTTTTGTAGGTCCTGAGGGGTTACATAAGTGGTCCAAGTTTCAGAACTCTCAGTCATAACATGGCACGGGGCTTACCCTTTGTTTCCCTGCCTAATGACCAAGTTTGACGCCTGGCCACGCCCACATGCTTTGATGTAGAAAAATTCCTTTGATAACTTTTGATCCCCAATGCCTCAAGTCAAGTTGGAGTTAGTTTGAAGCCTGTGACTCAAAAGCTGTAGGAGGAGTTCGTTCAAATATAGAGGCTATAAAGTGCAAAATTACGGTGAAAATTTGAACTTCAATCAAAAATGGCCGACTTCCTGTGGGGTTTAGACCATGGGTCCAAGAGGCTTTTTTGTAGGTCCTGGGGTGTTTAACATGTGTGCCAACTTTCATAATCCTAAGTCATTGCATGGCTTGGGGCTGGTCGTTTTAGTTTTTCTAGGGGGCGCTGTATAGAAAGTAAGCCACGCCCATCGATTATTGGCCTAGATTCTTGTGTGGGCTTGGACCAAGTTCCATCCTAGTGACTTTGGTGCAGATTGAAGGATCTATGAGGAGATGAGAGCCAAAAGTATGATCACGGCGAAACACCTGACTTTGCCGGGTCACCATAGCAACACCATTTAACTCAAAATCTTTGTGCTTTAAACGAAGTTAGACCAACATGTTTTCTATCATCTGACAAAGTTTCAAGGTGCTGGTGTTTAATATGACTGAAAGGGACCCTCCCAAGTGAAAAAAGTGACTTTCTTCCCTTAGGGGGCGGGGCTTAGATGATGTCATCATTTGACCATCCAGTATGGTCAAGCACCCAAAGGGGCTCCTTACTGCCAAACTTGGTTTGATTTGAACTTTTTTTGTAAAAGTTATTCCACTTTGAAATTCTTCAAAAGTGCCCTAACTTTGGGGCCCCTGGGGACCCCTTAAACATGCTCAAAAACGAAAACCTTTGATAACTTTTAATCTCCAATGCCTTAACTGCATAATGACCGAGTTTGAAGCCGATAGCTCATTATCCCTAGGAGGAGTTCGTTAAAGTTCGACATGAGCGAAAATGAAAAATGGCCAAAAATCGCACTTTGACCCAAAATGGCTGACTTCCTGTGGGTTTTAGGGCATACCTCCAAGAGACTTTTTTTCATGATTTGAGGTGATCTACCTGTGTGCCAAAGTTCAAATCTCTGGGACTTACAGTTTCCCCCAACTCACGTTAGGGGGCGCTGTGGCGTAATTTGGGGGCGGCCATTTTGGATTCCATTATAGACCGGCTATTTCACGCGGGGGACAATTTACTGCCACGTTTTCCTGAGTTTTTGAATATGCGAAGTCCCCGTAAAATGCGTTTGAAGTGAGAAAAGAAAAATAATAATAATAATTAAAGCCACAAGTGGCATTGGGCGGCCCTCGCAGCTCGCACCGCCTGGTATGCTGCGACCGCGGGAACCAAGCGACCGCCTCCTTCTTGCTCCTCCCGACCCAGCAAAATGGGTTCCACGCTTTACCTCTGGGCCTGCTGAGACAACCACAGCTTTGGTCAGGAAGGGTTAAACTAGGGATAAAATATAATATCTGGGATGAATCTCATCTGTGAGATAGATGCTGCGGCCATCTCAGGTGGTGGGTCAAAAGTATATGTTCAAAAGATGGAGAAACACCACCGCCAAAATCCACGGTTAGCGGTAATACACCCTACTCAAAACAAAAAAAATCATTAAAAATCCATAGTTTGCAATAAAATCCCGAAAAAAATCGCAAATGTCAAGGAACACATCTCGCATGTCCTAGATTTTTTTTAGATGATTTATTAAATAATTTAAAGAAAGAAAAATCTTTAAACGTGAATGCCTTATACTGCGGCAGTTGAAAACCTCATAAGATGCTCAAACATGCATAGATTTACGCCAAACTTGGCAGTCTTTTCTATAATCAAAGGATAAATAACTGTTCCAAATTTGGCTAGGATTGCTATAAAACTTTTTGCGATACAACAATTTCCTGTTAACACAAACTTTTGAAAAATCAGAGTGACAGACTTTAAAGAAGCGCTTTGCTATTGTAACCAGCTTACAGCAGGCTTTGTAAAGAACGTATTTTGAAAGTATTAGCTCATTTGGATAAAAGGCTGATTTTATAAAATTTTTTGAAAAGAGGTCAGTGATTTCACAACAGGGTGAAATGTAATTCAAAATGGCCGACTCTACTCAAAACAAAAAAAATCATTAAAAATCCATAGTTTGCAATAAAATCCCGAAAAAAATCGCAAATGTCAAGGAACACATCTCGCATGTCCTAGATTTTTTTTAGATGATTTATTCAATAATTTAAAGAAAGAAAAATCTTTAAACGTGAATGCCTTATACTGCGGCAGTTGAAAACCTCATAAGATGCTCAAACATGCATAGATTTAGGCCACACTTGGCAGTCTTTTCTATAATCAAAGGATAAATAAATGTTCCAAATTTGGCTAGGGTTGCTATAAAAAATTTAGCGATACAACAATTTCCTGTTAACACAAACTTTTGAAAAATCAGAGTGACAGACTTTAAAGAAGCGCTTTGCTATTGTAACCAGCTTACAGCAGGCTTTGTAAAGAACGTATTTTGAAAGTATTAGCTCATTTGGATAAAAGGCTGATTTTATAAAAATTTTGGAAAAGAGGTCAGTGATTTCACAACAGGGTGAAATGTAATTCAAAATGGCCGACTCTACTCAAAACAACAGAAATCATTAAAAATCCATAGTTTGCAATAAAATCCCGAAAAAAATCGCAAATGTCAAGGAACACATCTCGCATGTCCTAGATTTTTTTTAGATGATTTATTAAATAATTTAAAGAAAGAAAAATCTTTAAACGTGAATGCCTTATACTGCGGCAGTTGAAAACCTCATAAGATGCTCAAACATGCATAGATTTACGCCAAACTTGGCAGTCTTTTCTATAATCAAAGGATAAATAACTGTTCCAAATTTGGCTAGGATTGCTATAAAACTTTTTGCGATACAACAATTTCCTGTTAACACAAACTTGTGAAAAATCAGAGTGACAGACTTTAAAGAAGCGCTTTGCTATTGTAACCAGCTTACAGCAGGCTTTGTAAAGAACGTATTTTGAAAGTATTAGCTCATTTGGATAAAAGGCTGATTTTATACAATTTTTTGAAAAGAGGTCCGTGATTTCACAACAGGGTAAAATGTAATTCAAAATGGCCGACTCTACTCAAAACAAAAAAAATCATTAAAAATCCATAGTTTGCAATAAAATCCCGAAAAAAATCACAAATGTCAAGGAACACATCTTGCATATCCTAGATTTTTTTTAGATGATTTATTAAATAATTTAAAGAAAGAAAAATCTTTAAACTTGAATGCCATATACTGCGGCAGTTGAAAACCCCATAAGATGCTCAAACATGCATAGATTCACGCCAAACTTGGCAGTCTTTTCTATAATCAAAGGATAAATAACTGTACCAAATTTGGCTACGATTGCTATAAAACTTTTTGAGATACAACAATTTCCTGTTAACAAAAAATTGTGAAAAATCAGAGTGACGGACTTTTAAGAAGAGCTATGCTGTGTTTACCATCAAACCAGTAGCGATTAGAGGAATATATTCCAAAAGTCCTAGCTCTTTTAGGAAAACGACTGATTTTTTAGAAATATTTTAACATAGTGATTCTATTTTCATAAGGGTGCCGTTTGATTAAAAATGGCCGACTTCATGAGAGGTTTAGACCATGGCTCCAATGAAACTTTTTGTAGGTGGAGAGCTCATACAGATGTGTGCCCAGTTTTATTATCCTAGGAACGAGCATGGCTAGGGGCTGAATTATTTCCTGGCATTATCTGTCCACTTGACCAACTATTAGGCGAGAACGCAAACTTTTGAAAAATCAGAGTGACGGACTTTAAAGAAGCGCTTTACTATTGTAACCAGCTTATAGCAGGCTTTGTAAAGAACGTATTTTGAAAGTTTTAGCTCATTTGGATAAAAGGCTGATTTTATACAATTTTTTGAAAAGAGGTCTGTGATTTCACAACAGGGTAAAATGTAATTCAAAATGGCCGACTTCCGGTGGGGTTTAGACCGTGTCTTCAAGAGGCTTTTAGTTGGGGCCTGATGAGATGCAAATGTGTTCAAAGTTTCAATATTCCTGGACTAAAAACGGCTTGGGGCTGATGGTTTGAAGTTTGTTATTTCTAGGGGGCGCTGTAGGGAAATTAAGCCCCGCCCACAAAATATTGCTCTGGATTCCTGTTGGGAGTTGGACTAGGATCATCTCTTGTTATTTTGGTGCAGATCTGATTATTATTGAGGAAATGAGAGCCAATCGTATTTTCATGGCGAAACGCCTCACTTCGCCATGGTGCCACGGCAACACCATTTAACTCAGACTCTCTGTGCTTTAAACGAAGTTAGACCAACCTGTTTTCTATCATCTGACAAAGTTTCAAGGTGCTGGTGTTTAAAATGAGTGAAAGGGACCCTCCCAAGTGAAAAAAGTAACTTTCTTCCCTTAGGGGGCGGGGCTTAGATGATGTCATCATTTGACCATCCAGTATGGTCAAGCACCCAAAGGGGCTCCTTACTGCCAAACTTGGTTTGATTTGAATTTTTTTTGTAAAAGTTATTCAACTTTGAAATTCTTCAAAAGTAGCCTAACTTTGGGGCCCCTGGGGACCCCTTAAACATGCTCAAAAACGAAAACCTTTGATAACTTTTAATCTCCAATGCCTTAACTGCATAATGACCGAGTTTGAAGCCGATAGCTCATAATCCCTAGGAGGAGTTCGTTAAAGTTCGACATGAGCGAAAATGAAAAATGGCCAAAAATCGCACTTTGACCCAAAATGGCTGACTTCCTGTGGGTTTTAGGGCATACCTCCAAGAGACTTTTTTTCATGATTTGAGGAGATCTACCTGTGTGCCAAAATTCAGATCTCTGGGACTTACAGTTTCCCCCAACTCACGTTAGGGGGCGCTGTGGCGTAATTTGGGGGCGGCCATTTTTGATTCTATTATAGACCGGCTATTTCACGCGGGGGACAATTTACTGCCACGTTTTCCTGAGTTTTTGAATATGCGAAGTCCCCGTAAAATGCGTTCAAAGTGCTACAAGAATCGTAATAATAATAATAATAAGAAACTTTCGAAATACAATAGGCCTTCGCAGCACTTTGCTGCTCGGGCCTAATAATAATAATAATAATAATAATAATAATAATAATAAGAAACTTTCGAAATACAATAGGCCTTCGCAGCGCTTTGCTGCTCGGGCCTAATTAAAGCCACAAGTGGCATTGGGCGGCCCTCGCAGCTCACACCGCCTGGTATGCTGCGACCGCGGGAACCAAGCGACCGCCTCCTTCTCGCTCCTCCCGACCCAGCAAAATGGGTTCCACGCTTTACCTCTGGGCCTGCTGAGACAACCACAGCTTTGGTCAGGAAGGGTTAAACTAGGGATAAAATATAATATCTGGGATGAATCTCATCTGTGAGATAGATGCTGCGGCCATCTCAGGTGGTGGGTCAAAAGTATATGTTCAAAAGATGGAGAAACACCACTGCCAAAATCCACGGTTAGCGGTAATACACCCTACTCAAAACAAAAAAAATCATTAAAAATCCATAGTTTGCAATAAAATCCCGAAAAAAATCACAAATGTCAAGGAACACATCTCGCATGTCCTAGATTTTTTTTAGATGATTTATTAAATAATTTAAAGAAAGAAAAATCTTTAAACGTGAATGCCTTATACTGCGGTAGTTGAAAACCTCATAAGATGCTCAAACATGCATAGATTTACGCCAAACTTGGCAGTCTTTTCTATAATCAAAGGATAAATAACTGTTCCAAATTTGGCTAGGATTGCTATAAAACTTTTTGCGATACAACAATTTCCTGTTAACACAAACTTTTGAAAAATCAGAGTGACAGACTTCAAAGAAGCGCTTTGCTATTGTAACCAGCTTACAGCAGGCTTTGTAAAGAACGTATTTTGAAAGTATTAGCTCATTTGGATAAAAGGCTGATTTTATACAATTTTTTGAAAAGAGGTCCGTGATTTCACAACAGGGTGAAATGTAATTCAAAATGGCCGACTCTACTCAAAACAAAAAAAATCATAAAAAATCCATATTTTGAAATAAAATCCAGAAAAAAATCGCAAATGTCAAGGAACACATCTCGCATGTCCTAGATTTTTTTTAGATGATTTATTAAATAATTTAAAGAAAGAAAAATCTTTAAACGTGAATGCCTTATACTGCGGCAGTTGAAAACCCCATAAGATGCTCAAACATGCATAGATGTACGCCAAACTTGGCAGTCTTTTCTATAATCAAAGGATAAATGAATGTTCCAAATTTGGCTAGGATTGCTATAAAACTTTTTGAGATACAACAATTTCCTGTTAACACAAACTTTTGAGAAATCAGAGTGACGGACTTTAAAGAAGCGCTTTCCTATTGTAACCAGCTTACAGCAGGCTTTGTAAAGAACATATTTTGAAAGTTTTAGCTCATTTGGATAAAAGGCTGATTTTATACAATTTTTTGAAAAGAGGTCCGTGATTTTACAACAGGGTAAAATGTAATTCAAAATGGCCGACTCTACTCAAAACAAAAAAAATCATTAAAAATCCATAGTTTGCAATAAAATCCCGAAAAAAATCACAAATGTCAAGGAACACATCTTGCATGTCCTAGATTTTTTTTAGATGATTTATTAAATAATTTAAAGAAAGAAAAATCTTTAAACTTGAATGCCATATACTGCGGCAGTTGAAAACCCCATAAGATGCTCAAACATGCATAGATTCACGCCAAACTTGGCAGTCTTTTCTATAATCAAAGGATAAATAACTGTTCCAAATTTGGCTAGGATTGCTATAAAACTTTTTGCGATATAACAATTTCCTGTTAACACAAACTTTTGAAAAATAGGAGTGACAGACTTTAAAAAAGCGCTTTGCTATTGTAACCAGCTTACAGCAGGCTTTGGAAAGAACGTATTTTGAAAGTATTAGCTCATTTGGATAAAAGACTGATTTTATACAATTTTTTGAAAAGAGGTCCGTGATTTCACAACAGGGTGAAATGTAATTCAAAATGGCCGACTCTACTCAAAACAAAAAAAATCATAAAAAATCCATATTTTGAAATAAAATCCAGAAAAAAATCGCAAATGTCAAGGAACACATCTCGCATGTCCTAGATTTTTTTTAGATGATTTATTAAATAATTTAAAGAAAGAAAAATCTTTAAACGTGAATGCCTTATAGTGCGGCAGTTGAAAACCCCATAAGATGCTCAAACATGCATAGATTCACGCCAAACTTGGCAGTCTTTTCTATAATCAAAGGATAAATAAATGTTCCAAATTTGGCTAGGATTGCTATAAAACTTTTTGAGATACAACAATTTCCTGTTAACACAAACCTTTGAGAAATCAGAGTGACGGACTTTAAAGAAGCGCTTTCCTATTGTAACCAGCTTACAGCAGGCTTTGTAAAGAACGTATTTTGAAAGTTTTAGCTCATTTGGATAAAAGGCTGATTTTATACAATTTTTTGAAAAGAGGTCCGTGATTTCACAACAGGGTGAAATGTAATTCAAAATGGCCGACTCTACTCAAAACAAAAAAAATCATAAAAAATCCATAGTTTGCAATAAAATCCCGAAAAAAATCGCAAATGTCAAGGAACACATCTTGCATGTCCTAGATTTTTTTTAGATGATTTATGAAATAATTTAAAGAAAGAAAAATCTTTAAACTTGAATGCCATATACTGCGGCAGTTGAAAACCCCATAAGATGCTCAAACATGCATAGATTCATGCCAAACTTGGCAGTCTTTTCTATAATCAAAGGATAAATAACTATTCCAAATTTGGCTACGATTGCTATAAAACTTTTTGAAATACAACAATTTCCTGTTAACACAAACTTTTGAAAAATTAGAGTGACGGACTTTTAAGAAGAGCTATGCTGTGTTTACCGTCATACAAGTAGCTATTAGAGGAATATATTCCAAAAGTCCTAGCTCTTTTGGGAAAACGACTGATTTTTTAGAAATATTTTAACATAGTGATTCTATTTTCATAAGGGTGACGTTTGATTCAAAATGGCCGACTTCATGAGAGGTTTAGACCATGGGCCCAAGAGACTTTTTTGTAGGTCCTGAGGGGTTACATAAGTGGTCCAAGTTTCAGAACTCTCAGTCATAACATGGCACGGGGCTTACCCTTTGTTTCCCTGCCTAATGACCAAGTTTGGCGCTTGGCCACGCCCACATGCTTTGATTTAGAAAAATTCCTTTGATAACTTTTGATCCCCAATGTCTCAAGTCATTATACGGTGAATATAAAGTGTGTAACTCAAAAGCTCTAGGAGGAGTTCGCTCAAATAGGTCACAAAGGTAAGAAAGCAAAGGGATTTCTTTGATTCAAAATGGCCGACTTCCTGTGTGATTTGGACCATGGCCCCAAGAGACTTTTTTGTAGGTCCTGAGGGGTTACATAAGTGGTCCAAGTT
This sequence comes from Cyprinodon diabolis, assembly GCA_030533445.1. Classification (NCBI taxonomy): domain Eukaryota; kingdom Metazoa; phylum Chordata; class Actinopteri; order Cyprinodontiformes; family Cyprinodontidae; genus Cyprinodon; species Cyprinodon diabolis. The sequence goes on along the minus strand of CM060065.1, from coordinate 25,103,169 downwards.
TCAGAACTCTCAGTCATAACATGGCACGGGGCTTACCCTTTGTTTCCCTGCCTAATGACCAAGTTTGACGCCTGGCCACGCCCACATGCTTTGATGTAGAAAAATTCCTTTGATAAATTTTGATCCCCAATGCCTCAAGTCAAGTTGGAGTTAGTTTGAAGCCTGTGACTCAAAAGCTGTAGGAGGAGTTCGTTCAAATATAGAGGCTATAAAGTGCAAAATTACGGTGAAAATTTGAACTTCAATCAAAAATGGCCGACTTCCTGTGGGGTTTAGACCATGGGTCCAAGAGGCTTTTTTGTAGGTCCTGGGGTGTTTAACATGTGTGCCAACTTTCATAATCCTAAGTCATTGCATGGCTTGGGGCTGGTCGTTTTAGTTTTTCTAGGGGGCGCTGTATAGAAAGTAAGCCACGCCCATCGATTATTGGCCTAGATTCTTGTGTGGGCTTGGACCAAGTTCCATCCTAGTGACTTTGGTGCAGATTGAAGGATCTATGAGGAGATGAGAGCCAAAAGTATGATCACGGCGAAACACCTGACTTTGCCGGGTCACCATAGCAACACCATTTAACTCAAAATCTTTGTGCTTTAAACGAAGTTAGACCAACATGTTTTCTATCATCTGACAAAGTTTCAAGGTGCTGGTGTTTAATATGACTGAAAGGGACCCTCCCAAGTGAAAAAAGTGACTTTCTTCCCTTAGGGGGCGGGGCTTAGATGATGTCATCATTTGACCATCCAGTATGGTCAAGCACCCAAAGGGGCTCCTTACTGCCAAACTTGGTTTGATTTGAACTTTTTTTGTAAAAGTTATTCCACTTTGAAATTCTTCAAAAGTGCCCTAACTTTGGGGCCCCTGGGGACCCCTTAAACATGCTCAAAAACGAAAACCTTTGATAACTTTTAATCTCCAATGCCTTAACTGCATAATGACCGAGTTTGAAGCCGATAGCTCATTATCCCTAGGAGGAGTTCGTTAAAGTTCGACATGAGCGAAAATGAAAAATGGCCAAAAATCGCACTTTGACCCAAAATGGCTGACTTCCTGTGGGTTTTAGGGCATACCTCCAAGAGACTTTTTTTCATGATTTGAGGTGATCTACCTGTGTGCCAAAGTTCAAATCTCTGGGACTTACAGTTTCCCCCAACTCACGTTAGGGGGCGCTGTGGCGTAATTTGGGGGCGGCCATTTTGGATTCCATTATAGACCGGCTATTTCACGCGGGGGACAATTTACTGCCACGTTTTCCTGAGTTTTTGAATATGCGAAGTCCCCGTAAAATGCGTTTGAAGTGAGAAAAGAAAAATAATAATAATAATTAAAGCCACAAGTGGCATTGGGCGGCCCTCGCAGCTCGCACCGCCTGGTATGCTGCGACCGCGGGAACCAAGCGACCGCCTCCTTCTTGCTCCTCCCAACCCAGCAAAATGGGTTCCACGCTTTACCTCTGGGCCTGCTGAGACAACCACAGCTTTGGTCAGGAAGGGTTAAACTAGGGATAAAATATAATATCTGGGATGAATCTCATCTGTGAGATAGATGCTGCGGCCATCTCAGGTGGTGGGTCAAAAGTATATGTTCAAAAGATGGAGAAACACCACCGCCAAAATCCACGGTTAGCGGTAATACACCCTACTCAAAACAAAAAAAATCATTAAAAATCCATAGTTTGCAATAAAATCCCGAAAAAAATCGCAAATGTCAAGGAACACATCTCGCATGTCCTAGATTTTTTTTAGATGATTTATTAAATAATTTAAAGAAAGAAAAATCTTTAAACGTGAATGCCTTATACTGCGGCAGTTGAAAACCTCATAAGATGCTCAAACATGCATAGATTTACGCCAAACTTGGCAGTCTTTTCTATAATCAAAGGATAAATAACTGTTCCAAATTTGGCTAGGATTGCTATAAAACTTTTTGCGATACAACAATTTCCTGTTAACACAAACTTTTGAAAAATCAGAGTGACAGACTTTAAAGAAGCGCTTTGCTATTGTAACCAGCTTACAGCAGGCTTTGTAAAGAACGTATTTTGAAAGTATTAGCTCATTTGGATAAAAGGCTGATTTTATAAAATTTTTTGAAAAGAGGTCAGTGATTTCACAACAGGGTGAAATGTAATTCAAAATGGCCGACTCTACTCAAAACAAAAAAAATCATTAAAAATCCATAGTTTGCAATAAAATCCCGAAAAAAATCGCAAATGTCAAGGAACACATCTCGCATGTCCTAGATTTTTTTTAGATGATTTATTAAATAATTTAAAGAAAGAAAAATCTTTAAACTTGAATGCCATATACTGCGGCAGTTGAAAACCCCATAAGATGCTCAAACATGCATAGATTCACGCCAAACTTGGCAGTCTTTTCTATAATCAAAGGATAAATAACTGTACCAAATTTGGCTACGATTGCTATAAAACTTTTTGAGATACAACAATTTCCTGTTAACAAAAAATTGTGAAAAATCAGAGTGACGGACTTTTAAGAAGAGCTATGCTGTGTTTACCATCAAACCAGTAGCGATTAGAGGAATATATTCCAAAAGTCCTAGCTCTTTTAGGAAAACGACTGATTTTTTAGAAATATTTTAACATAGTGATTCTATTTTCATAAGGGTGCCGTTTGATTAAAAATGGCCGACTTCATGAGAGGTTTAGACCATGGCTCCAATGAAACTTTTTGTAGGTGGAGAGCTCATACAGATGTGTGCCCAGTTTTATTATCCTAGGAACGAGCATGGCTAGGGGCTGAATTATTTCCTGGCATTATCTGTCCACTTGACCAACTATTAGGCGAGAACGCAAACTTTTGAAAAATCAGAGTGACGGACTTTAAAGAAGCGCTTTACTATTGTAACCAGCTTATAGCAGGCTTTGTAAAGAACGTATTTTGAAAGTTTTAGCTCATTTGGATAAAAGGCTGATTTTATACAATTTTTTGAAAAGAGGTCTGTGATTTCACAACAGGGTAAAATGTAATTCAAAATGGCCGACTTCCGGTGGGGTTTAGACCGTGTCTTCAAGAGGCTTTTAGTTGGGGCCTGATGAGATGCAAATGTGTTCAAAGTTTCAATATTCCTGGACTAAAAACGGCTTGGGGCTGATGGTTTGAAGTTTGTTATTTCTAGGGGGCGCTGTAGGGAAATTAAGCCCCGCCCACAAAATATTGCTCTGGATTCCTGTTGGGAGTTGGACTAGGATCATCTCTTGTTATTTTGGTGCAGATCTGATTATTATTGAGGAAATGAGAGCCAATCGTATTTTCATGGCGAAACGCCTCACTTCGCCATGGTGCCACGGCAACACCATTTAACTCAGACTCTCTGTGCTTTAAACGAAGTTAGACCAACCTGTTTTCTATCATCTGACAAAGTTTCAAGGTGCTGGTGTTTAAAATGAGTGAAAGGGACCCTCCCAAGTGAAAAAAGTAACTTTCTTCCCTTAGGGGGCGGGGCTTAGATGATGTCATCATTTGACCATCCAGTATGGTCAAGCACCCAAAGGGGCTCCTTACTGCCAAACTTGGTTTGATTTGAATTTTTTTTGTAAAAGTTATTCAACTTTGAAATTCTTCAAAAGTAGCCTAACTTTGGGGCCCCTGGGGACCCCTTAAACATGCTCAAAAACGAAAACCTTTGATAACTTTTAATCTCCAATGCCTTAACTGCATAATGACCGAGTTTGAAGCCGATAGCTCATAATCCCTAGGAGGAGTTCGTTAAAGTTCGACATGAGCGAAAATGAAAAATGGCCAAAAATCGCACTTTGACCCAAAATGGCTGACTTCCTGTGGGTTTTAGGGCATACCTCCAAGAGACTTTTTTTCATGATTTGAGGAGATCTACCTGTGTGCCAAAATTCAGATCTCTGGGACTTACAGTTTCCCCCAACTCACGTTAGGGGGCGCTGTGGCGTAATTTGGGGGCGGCCATTTTTGATTCTATTATAGACCGGCTATTTCACGCGGGGGACAATTTACTGCCACGTTTTCCTGAGTTTTTGAATATGCGAAGTCCCCGTAAAATGCGTTCAAAGTGCTACAAGAATCGTAATAATAATTAAAGCCACAAGTGGCATTGGGCGGCCCTCGCAGCTCGCACCGCCTGGTATGCTGCGACCGCGGGAACCAAGCGACCGCCTCCTTCTTGCTCCTCCCGACCCAGCAAAATGGGTTCCACGCTTTACCTCTGGGCCTGCTGAGACAACCACAGCTTTGGTCAGGAAGGGTTAAACTAGGGATAAAATATAATATCTGGGATGAATCTCATCTGTGAGATAGATGCTGCGGCCATCTCAGGTGGTGGGTCAAAAGTATATGTTCAAAAGATGGAGAAACACCACCGCCAAAATCCACGGTTAGCGGTAATACACCCTACTCAAAACAAAAAAAATCATTAAAAATCCATAGTTTGCAATAAAATCCCGAAAAAAATCGCAAATGTCAAGGAACACATCTCGCATGTCCTAGATTTTTTTTAGATGATTTATTAAATAATTTAAAGAAAGAAAAATCTTTAAACGTGAATGCCTTATACTGCGGCAGTTGAAAACCTCATAAGATGCTCAAACATGCATAGATTTACGCCAAACTTGGCAGTCTTTTCTATAATCAAAGGATAAATAACTGTTCCAAATTTGGCTAGGATTGCTATAAAACTTTTTGCGATACAACAATTTCCTGTTAACACAAACTTTTGAAAAATCAGAGTGACAGACTTTAAAGAAGCGCTTTGCTATTGTAACCAGCTTACAGCAGGCTTTGTAAAGAACGTATTTTGAAAGTATTAGCTCATTTGGATAAAAGGCTGATTTTATAAAATTTTTTGAAAAGAGGTCAGTGATTTCACAACAGGGTGAAATGTAATTCAAAATGGCCGACTCTACTCAAAACAAAAAAAATCATTAAAAATCCATAGTTTGCAATAAAATCCCGAAAAAAATCGCAAATGTCAAGGAACACATCTCGCATGTCCTAGATTTTTTTTAGATGATTTATTCAATAATTTAAAGAAAGAAAAATCTTTAAACGTGAATGCCTTATACTGCGGCAGTTGAAAACCTCATAAGATGCTCAAACATGCATAGATTTAGGCCACACTTGGCAGTCTTTTCTATAATCAAAGGATAAATAAATGTTCCAAATTTGGCTAGGATTGCTATAAAAAATTTAGCGATACAACAATTTCCTGTTAACACAAACTTTTGAAAAATCAGAGTGACAGACTTTAAAGAAGCGCTTTGCTATTGTAACCAGCTTACAGCAGGCTTTGTAAAGAACGTATTTTGAAAGTATTAGCTCATTTGGATAAAAGGCTGATTTTATAAAAATTTTGGAAAAGAGGTCAGTGATTTCACAACAGGGTGAAATGTAATTCAAAATGGCCGACTCTACTCAAAACAACAGAAATCATTAAAAATCCATAGTTTGCAATAAAATCCCGAAAAAAATCGCAAATGTCAAGGAACACATCTCGCATGTCCTAGATTTTTTTTAGATGATTTATTAAATAATTTAAAGAAAGAAAAATCTTTAAACGTGAATGCCTTATACTGCGGCAGTTGAAAACCTCATAAGATGCTCAAACATGCATAGATTTACGCCAAACTTTGCAGTCTTTTCTATAATCAAAGGATAAATAACTGTTCCAAATTTGGCTAGGATTGCTATAAAACTTTTTGCGATACAACAATTTCCTGTTAACACAAACTTGTGAAAAATCAGAGTGACAGACTTTAAAGAAGCGCTTTGCTATTGTAACCAGCTTACAGCAGGCTTTGTAAAGAACGTATTTTGAAAGTATTAGCTCATTTGGATAAAAGGCTGATTTTATACAATTTTTTGAAAAGAGGTCCGTGATTTCACAACAGGGTAAAATGTAATTCAAAATGGCCGACTCTACTCAAAACAAAAAAAATCATTAAAAATCCATAGTTTGCAATAAAATCCCGAAAAAAATCACAAATGTCAAGGAACACATCTTGCATATCCTAGATTTTTTTTAGATGATTTATTAAATAATTTAAAGAAAGAAAAATCTTTAAACTTGAATGCCATATACTGCGGCAGTTGAAAACCCCATAAGATGCTCAAACATGCATAGATTCACGCCAAACTTGGCAGTCTTTTCTATAATCAAAGGATAAATAACTGTACCAAATTTGGCTACGATTGCTATAAAACTTTTTGAGATACAACAATTTCCTGTTAACAAAAAATTGTGAAAAATCAGAGTGACGGACTTTTAAGAAGAGCTATGCTGTGTTTACCATCAAACCAGTAGCGATTAGAGGAATATATTCCAAAAGTCCTAGCTCTTTTAGGAAAACGACTGATTTTTTAGAAATATTTTAACATAGTGATTCTATTTTCATAAGGGTGCCGTTTGATTAAAAATGGCCGACTTCATGAGAGGTTTAGACCATGGCTCCAATGAAACTTTTTGTAGGTGGAGAGCTCATACAGATGTGTGCCCAGTTTTATTATCCTAGGAACGAGCATGGCTAGGGGCTGAATTATTTCCTGGCATTATCTGTCCACTTGACCAACTATTAGGCGAGAACGCAAACTTTTGAAAAATCAGAGTGACGGACTTTAAAGAAGCGCTTTACTATTGTAACCAGCTTATAGCAGGCTTTGTAAAGAACGTATTTTGAAAGTGTTAGCTCATTTGGATAAAAGGCTGATTTTATACAATTTTTTGAAAAGAGGTCTGTGATTTCACAACAGGGTAAAATGTAATTCAAAATGGCCGACTTCCGGTGGGGTTTAGACCGTGTCTTCAAGAGGCTTTTAGTTGGGGCCTGATGAGATGCAAATGTGTTCAAAGTTTCAATATTCCTGGACTAAAAACGGCTTGGGGCTGATGGTTTGAAGTTTGTTATTTCTAGGGGGCGCTGTAGGGAAATTAAGCCCCGCCCACAAAATATTGCTCTGGATTCCTGTTGGGAGTTGGACTAGGATCATCTCTTGTTATTTTGGTGCAGATCTGATTATTATTGAGGAAATGAGAGCCAATCGTATTTTCATGGCGAAACGCCTCACTTCGCCATGGTGCCACGGCAACACCATTTAACTCAGACTCTCTGTGCTTTAAACGAAGTTAGACCAACCTGTTTTCTATCATCTGACAAAGTTTCAAGGTGCTGGTGTTTAAAATGAGTGAAAGGGACCCTCCCAAGTGAAAAAAGTAACTTTCTTCCCTTAGGGGGCGGGGCTTAGATGATGTCATCATTTGACCATCCAGTATGGTCAAGCACCCAAAGGGGCTCCTTACTGCCAAACTTGGTTTGATTTGAATTTTTTTTGTAAAAGTTATTCAACTTTGAAATTCTTCAAAAGTAGCCTAACTTTGGGGCCCCTGGGGACCCCTTAAACATGCTCAAAAACGAAAACCTTTGATAACTTTTAATCTCCAATGCCTTAACTGCATAATGACCGAGTTTGAAGCCGATAGCTCATAATCCCTAGGAGGAGTTCGTTAAAGTTCGACATGAGCGAAAATGAAAAATGGCCAAAAATCGCACTTTGACCCAAAATGGCTGACTTCCTGTGGGTTTTAGGGCATACCTCCAAGAGACTTTTTTTCATGATTTGAGGAGATCTACCTGTGTGCCAAAATTCAGATCTCTGGGACTTACAGTTTCCCCCAACTCACGTTAGGGGGCGCTGTGGCGTAATTTGGGGGCGGCCATTTTTGATTCTATTATAGACCGGCTATTTCACGCGGGGGACAATTTACTGCCACGTTTTCCTGAGTTTTTGAATATGCGAAGTCCCCGTAAAATGCGTTCAAAGTGCTACAAGAATCGTAATAATAATAATAATAAGAAACTTTCGAAATACAATAGGCCTTCGCAGCACTTTGCTGCTCGGGCCTAATAATAATAAGAAACTTTCGAAATACAATAGGCCTTCGCAGCACTTTGCTGCTCGGGCCTAATAATAATAATAATAATAATAATAATAATAATAATAAGAAACTTTCAAAATACAATAGGCCTTCGCAGCGCTTTGCTGCTCGGGCCTAATAATAATAATTAAAGCCACAAGTGGCATTGGGCGGCCCTCGCAGCTCGCACCGCCTGGTATGCTGCGACCGCGGGAACCAAGCGACCGCCTCCTTCTTGCTCCTCCCGACCCAGCAAAATGGGTTCCACGCTTTACCTCTGGGCCTGCTGAGACAACCACAGCTTTGGTCAGGAAGGGTTAAACTAGGGATAAAATATAATATCTGGGATGAATCTCATCTGTGAGATAGATGCTGCGGCCATCTCAGGTGGTGGGTCAAAAGTATATGTTCAAAAGATGGAGAAACACCACTGCCAAAATCCACGGTTAGCGGTAATACACCCTACTCAAAACAAAAAAAATCATTAAAAATCCATAGTTTGCAATAAAATCCCGAAAAAAATCACAAATGTCAAGGAACACATCTCGCATGTCCTAGATTTTTTTTTAGATGATTTATTAAATAATTTAAAGAAAGAAAAATCTTTAAACGTGAATGCCTTATACTGCGGTAGTTGAAAACCTCATAAGATGCTCAAACATGCATAGATTTACGCCAAACTTGGCAGTCTTTTCTATAATCAAAGGATAAATAACTGTTCCAAATTTGGCTAGGATTGCTATAAAACTTTTTGCGATACAACAATTTCCTGTTAACACAAACTTTTGAAAAATCAGAGTGACAGACTTCAAAGAAGCGCTTTGCTATTGTAACCAGCTTACAGCAGGCTTTGTAAAGAACGTATTTTGAAAGTATTAGCTCATTTGGATAAAAGGCTGATTTTATACAATTTTTTGAAAAGAGGTCCGTGATTTCACAACAGGGTGAAATGTAATTCAAAATGGCCGACTCTACTCAAAACAAAAAAAATCATAAAAAATCCATATTTTGAAATAAAATCCAGAAAAAAATCGCAAATGTCAAGGAACACATCTCGCATGTCCTAGATTTTTTTTAGATGATTTATTAAATAATTTAAAGAAAGAAAAATCTTTAAACGTGAATGCCTTATACTGCGGCAGTTGAAAACCCCATAAGATGCTCAAACATGCATAGATGTACGCCAAACTTGGCAGTCTTTTCTATAATCAAAGGATAAATGAATGTTCCAAATTTGGCTAGGATTGCTATAAAACTTTTTGAGATACAACAATTTCCTGTTAACACAAACTTTTGAGAAATCAGAGTGACGGACTTTAAAGAAGCGCTTTCCTATTGTAACCAGCTTACAGCAGGCTTTGTAAAGAACGTATTTTGAAAGTTTTAGCTCATTTGGATAAAAGGCTGATTTTATACAATTTTTTGAAAAGAGGTCCGTGATTTTACAACAGGGTAAAATGTAATTCAAAATGGCCGACTCTACTCAAAACAAAAAAAATCATTAAAAATCCATAGTTTGCAATAAAATCCCGAAAAAAATCACAAATGTCAAGGAACACATCTTGCATGTCCTAGATTTTTTTTAGATGATTTATTAAATAATTTAAAGAAAGAAAAATCTTTAAACTTGAATGCCATATACTGCGGCAGTTGAAAACCCCATAAGATGCTCAAACATGCATAGATTCACGCCAAACTTGGCAGTCTTTTCTATAATCAAAGGATAAATAACTGTTCCAAATTTGGCTAGGATTGCTATAAAACTTTTTGCGATATAACAATTTCCTGTTAACACAAACTTTTGAAAAATAGGAGTGACAGACTTTAAAAAAGCGCTTTGCTATTGTAACCAGCTTACAGCAGGCTTTGGAAAGAACGTATTTTGAAAGTATTAGCTCATTTGGATAAAAGACTGATTTTATACAATTTTTTGAAAAGAGGTCCGTGATTTCACAACAGGGTGAAATGTAATTCAAAATGGCCGACTCTACTCAAAACAAAAAAAATCATAAAAAATCCATATTTTGAAATAAAATCCAGAAAAAAATCGCAAATGTCAAGGAACACATCTCGCATGTCCTAGATTTTTTTTAGATGATTTATTAAATAATTTAAAGAAAGAAAAATCTTTAAACGTGAATGCCTTATAGTGCGGCAGTTGAAAACCCCATAAGATGCTCAAACATGCATAGATTCACGCCAAACTTGGCAGTCTTTTCTATAATCAAAGGATAAATAAATGTTCCAAATTTGGCTAGGATTGCTATAAAACTTTTTGAGATACAACAATTTCCTGTTAACACAAACCTTTGAGAAATCAGAGTGACGGACTTTAAAGAAGCGCTTTCCTATTGTAACCAGCTTACAGCAGGCTTTGTAAAGAACGTATTTTGAAAGTTTTAGCTCATTTGGATAAAAGGCTGATTTTATACAATTTTTTGAAAAGAGGTCCGTGATTTCACAACAGGGTGAAATGTAATTCAAAATGGCCGACTCTACTCAAAACAAAAAAAATCATAAAAAATCCATAGTTTGCAATAAAATCCCGAAAAAAATCGCAAATGTCAAGGAACACATCTTGCATGTCCTAGATTTTTTTTAGATGATTTATGAAATAATTTAAAGAAAGAAAAATCTTTAAACTTGAATGCCATATACTGCGGCAGTTGAAAACCCCATAAGATGCTCAAACATGCATAGATTCATGCCAAACTTGGCAGTCTTTTCTATAATCAAAGGATAAATAACTATTCCAAATTTGGCTACGATTGCTATAAAACTTTTTGAAATACAACAATTTCCTGTTAACACAAACTTTTGAAAAATTAGAGTGACGGACTTTTAAGAAGAGCTATGCTGTGTTTACCGTCATACAAGTAGCTATTAGAGGAATATATTCCAAAAGTCCTAGCTCTTTTGGGAAAACGACTGATTTTTTAGAAATATTTTAACATAGTGATTCTATTTTCATAAGGGTGACGTTTGATTCAAAATGGCCGACTTCATGAGAGGTTTAGACCATGGGCCCAAGAGACTTTTTTGTAGGTCCTGAGGGGTTACATAAGTGGTCCAAGTTTCAGAACTCTCAGTCATAACATGGCACGGGGCTTACCCTTTGTTTCCCTGCCTAATGACCAAGTTTGGCGCTTGGCCACGCCCACATGCTTTGATTTAGAAAAATTCCTTTGATAACTTTTGATCCCCAATGTCTCAAGTCATTATACGGTGAATATAAAGTGTGTAACTCAAAAGCTCTAGGAGGAGTTCGCTCAAATAGGTCACAAAGGTAAGAAAGCAAAGGGATTTCTTTGATTCAAAATGGCCGACTTCCTGTGTGATTTGGACCATGGCCCCAAGAGACTTTTTTGTAGGTCCTGAGGGGTTACATAAGTGGTCCAAGTTTCAGAACTCTCAGTCATAACATGGCACGGGGCTTACCCTTTGTTTCCCTGCCTAATGACCAAGTTTGACGCCTGGCCACGCCCACATGCTTTGATGTAGAAAAATTCCTTTGATAAATTTTGATCCCCAATGCCTCAAGTCAAGTTGGAGTTAGTTTGAAGCCTGTGACTCAAAAGCTGTAGGAGGAGTTCGTTCAAATATAGAGGCTATAAAGTGCAAAATTACGGTGAAAATTTGAACTTCAATCAAAAATGGCCGACTTCCTGTGGGGTTTAGACCATGGGTCCAAGAGGCTTTTTTGTAGGTCCTGGGGTGTTTAACATGTGTGCCAACTTTCATAATCCTAAGTCATTGCATGGCTTGGGGCTGGTCGTTTTAGTTTTTCTAGGGGGCGCTGTATAGAAAGTAAGCCACGCCCATCGATTATTGGCCTAGATTCTTGTGTGGGCTTGGACCAAGTTCCATCCTAGTGACTTTGGTGCAGATTGAAGGATCTATGAGGAGATGAGAGCCAAAAGTATGATCACGGCGAAACACCTGACTTTGCCGGGTCACCATAGCAACACCATTTAACTCAAAATCTTTGTGCTTTAAACGAAGTTAGACCAACATGTTTTCTATCATCTGACAAAGTTTCAAGGTGCTGGTGTTTAATATGACTGAAAGGGACCCTCCCAAGTGAAAAAAGTGACTTTCTTCCCTTAGGGGGCGGGGCTTAGATGATGTCATCATTTGACCATCCAGTATGGTCAAGCACCCAAAGGGGCTCCTTACTGCCTAACTTGGTTTGATTTGAACTTTTTTTGTAAAAGTTATTCCACTTTGAAATTCTTCAAAAGTGCCCTAACTTTGGGGCCCCTGGGGACCCCTTAAACATGCTCAAAAACGAAAACCTTTGATAACTTTTAATCTCCAATGCCTTAACTGCATAATGACCGAGTTTGAAGCCGATAGCTCATTATCCCTAGGAGGAGAAACTTTCTAAATACAATAGGCCTTCGCAGCGCTTTGCTGCTCGGGCCTAATAATAATAATAATAATAATAATAATAATAATAATAAGAAACTTTCGAAATACAATAGGCCTTCGCAGCGCTTTGCTGCTCGGGCCTAATAATAATAATAATAATAATAATAAGAAACTTTCGAAATACAATAGGCCTTCGCAGCGCTTTGCTGCTCGGGCCTAATTAATTAAATCATTGAATGCAGACTATTGGTGCTTCAACAGACCAGGAAGAAGTTGTGAAATTCTAGAGCGCATCTCACAACTTTAAAAGAAAATTCTTATTGCAGGTATGGATGAAGAGATGATGAGTGCATAGTTCATACAAACTATGGATGATCCTAGTTATTCCTGTTACAAAAATCCACAACAGAAAGAAAATATTTGGGCCGAAACTGAACATCTGCTGGATGATGATGGGGATTTTTTTTAAATATGTCATATTAAATTAAAAGTTCACAGGGTTTATACAGGAATAAGATAATTTAATGCTCTTTTAATGCAATTAGAAATAATTTATGATCAATTGCAGCCGTTCTGCACAAATTAATCGTGTCAAAAAATTGTAATTTTTTAAACACCACAATGTATTAAATAAATACAAATGCTGGGAACCAATTCTTTTTTACATCTCTTTAATATTTTGTTCTATTCAGCTACACAAGCATCCTCTTTAAACTACTAAGAATTGTACTATAAATGTGACTTTACCCGATTCTTATGTACACCTTAGTAATTTATTGATATTCTGCACAATGTCCTCCTTTTTGGTGCTATAGAAATGGCCACCCTATTCAGATGATTGCAGTTCAGCAAAGCCCGATAATCTGCTATCAATTGATAACAGGTGTGTGAAAGCTGGGAAACATCTAAAACATGCAGGACAGTGTGCCTTGAGGACCAGGGTTGAAAAACACTGCTTTAGTCGATCCACAGCTGATTGAAGACAATCTGCATTCACAGGAGTCAATTAGAAACCTGTTCTTTCTTTCTCTTTTTTGTTAAATTGGAATGCATTGTATCACTTCAATCTTAGAAAATGTTTTTTTTTCTTTTTATCCCAAACAACATGATGTAAAAACAGATGGAAAATTATAGTGTTCTATTTTTATTTTTACTTGGAAGTTGAAATTTCAGACCTATTAGGAAATCTCAGCTGGAACACCCCTGAAAAAGGGACTTCCAAGTTGGAAAGTTGGAGATTTGACCATACCCAACCTCTTGATTTAGGAATAATAAAACTTTCCTCAATTGACTGTTTGAAGCCATTATCATTATGTACATACCAGTAAGTCCGTCATTCCGGTATTACTCTTTGTATATTACATGTGTATTACATGGGATATGTTAGTGCCCTTTACATGCACAAAATACCATGTAGAACTGTATTTTTGTAAGATTGGGAAACAGAGGTGTTATGTCTCTCTGACTTCCCAATTCCATGTTCCAAGGTAAATCAACTGCAACTTTAGTAAGGATAAAAAAATGTCACTTGACCGTCAGATCTTTCCACCTTCACTCAGAAACATAAAATAGCTCTCCTGAGTGAGTAATTAGATACCCTTTATTTCTGTTGACATGGATGGCATCTTTCAAGATAAAGATCAGCTAAGGCCTCACAACAACAAAACAGGGAAAAAAAAGAAATAAAAAAATGAAGAAAAGACAAAACAAAATAGTAATTAATAAATTATTAAAATATTAAATAACAGCATTCCAAAGTCTTGAATTGAAAAAAACATTTCACATCTAAGATCATTCGTCATTTAACAAGGAATCTATATTTTTAACATACTCCAGCTCTAACATGTTCCACACTTCATAATAGGGTTTCTTTAATGAGAAAATCCAGGTAGTCTGAATACCTGTTTATACACTTTTTATCTTCTATCTTTGCAAATTACATTACTAGGATTTTTTTTGTTTTGATAACGGTGCTAATTATACATAAAAGGTGATATGGTTTGTATTGAAACAAATCCTTATAGCATTGTCTTAATAAAGGAAATGACAAGTGATATTTCGTTTTAAACACGGAAACCCCCTCTCTGATCATTTCGGTGACAGCGATAAGCAAGGTGTTGTCTGCAGTGACACTCAATTACTGAGTTTGTATTGATCAGTCTGGACCGGAAAGGCTTCATGTTTTTACAGAATTAGGCTTGGAGGCACTTGTTTACTCAAAGCTATAGCAATAACCATATATTCCGGTTTGTTTAAATTGATATAATGTACATGCATGATATCATTACATGGATATTTGAGCTCCTTTGGTTCGTGTCCAAATGCATGACTTATTTTATACATAATGCAAGTAAATTGGTTTTACAAATAATTTTAATATTAAAACTAATATGTAACTTATTTGTAAATTAGTTTTAGAAATAAGTTATATAGTAGTTTTAATATTAATTCTTTTTATTATTATTATTTTCAGAGGCTGCAGCAATAATCTGATGACTGAACTTTAATTAAATTATGTTAAAAAAATAAAACTCCAACATGAGTGACCTCTGTAGTCAAATAGTTTTTTTAAAAATTGCGGTTTAAATGCTTAACTAAGGTAGGTATGTTTTGATATTTATGTAAATTCTTGTTCAGCTGAAAATTCAGCTCCTGCTGATACCTTTCTGTTGAATCCCTTTTTTTCCCCACTGTTTCACTATTCAACTTGAGTGTGATTTGTGTGATTGGAGTCTACACAGTCCAGCTCTCAAGGCTGCCATTAATACACATTACCTTTCAATTAAAGTGCTTCCAGACTGCGTCATCTATGAGTACAGGATTATTTTGAATTATGTGAGTAACTGAGGTAAACTTTGCTGGAGAATCGCCTCACTTGGCGGCAGCTAAATACTAGACCAGCCGATTTTTATTCAGCGCACAGTGGATCACATCTGTGTGCTGTTAATGTGTGCAAAAGGAGCCTGCATCTTCCCTAATCAGCTCACTTAAGTCACGACAACACACTGTACATGGCCTTTATTGGTTGTTAGCTTGGTGTGTGGTCTCAGAATGCCTCACTTAAGTGTTTTTAAACAAAGAATCTGTGATCCACTCTGAACCTTTTTGGGTTTTTCTTGTTTTTTATTGTACTTTTTCTCTTGTTTTTCAATGGAGGTGTCTAGTCACATACAGGTCTTAGCAAGAAAGAAAGTTCGAGAAATCCAAGCTGCCATTAAGGTACGTCTGGCTTTGCCCAGTTGCAGGGGGCTTTTCATTGCCATGGTTACAGGCTCTTCCTTTGTTTTCCTCCCCTCCCCTACCCCGCAGGTGTCTAGTCACATTCAGGTTCTTGCCAGAAGAAAATCTCGTGAGTTTCATTCCAAGCTAAAGGTATGCGCTTTTCTGCTTTTGGGCTTGTTGGTTTCTGTGCGTCTTGAACTTTCTGTTCCTGTGGTGACAGAGTGAATGCCTGGTCCTCTGGTTCCCTCTAATCACTGACTCTTACCTGTTCAGCCTTTTCTAACATCCCCTTAGTTTCTTGCTCATCCTCATACGTGGTCATGCTTCCTCTGTCCGAGTTCATTTCTCTTCATGGACCATTGCTTTATCAGCAACTGCACATAAATTAAGATAACATCAAACAGTATTTACATTACTATAAATTTAGATGACTATTATCATTATTATATAAATGAATAGATAAGAAGAACTAAAAGTTTTAAGGTTTATGCAGGATTAGAATTGGATAAAAATGTAAATCATCATGCTCAAAATACAGTTTGGACTTAACAAATAAGCTTAAAAAGCATTAAAACTTTCTGTCAGTTTATCTCTTATCCTATTTTCATACAATAAGCTCAAAGATGACCCACCCCCCCATCCTCCCCTGTTGCAATCTGCAAATCAGCTGCATATAAAAGGAAAAAAAGGTAATGAGTTTGCTCTTAAGAGATGTGCAACCAATCAGCTGAACCTATATTTGTTTAACATAAACTAAACAGTGTGTTATAGGCTGGCTAACAAAGTAAATAGCTAAGGGGAATTAACAAGGTTTGTTGAACTTAATTGATTACCATTTGAAACTCAAATTACTGCTTAGGACTACAGGATATTGGGATAAAATGACTTGCAGTAGTATTTACCTAAAGACGTCTCACCTCTTGTTTATTGCTAACATTGAAGACCAATAGAAAATATGACTACCTTAAAATACATTTATTATTATTATTATTATTTTTTTGTCTTTTAATGTTGCATCTGTCTCACTTTCCTGTTTTGGCAATAAAACAGTTTACATTATTTTCTTAACGACTTTACCAAATATTTCTGTCACCTCCTAAAATGTTTTTTTGCAGCATCAAAAGCAAGCATTCAAAAATAAAGTCCTCCCATGATGATTGTTTAAAGAGAAAATATTAGTGAAGTAGAAGCAGAGAAATACATTAAAGTACAAAATTCTCATCCAAGAAGCTGCTTTAACTGGAAAAGATCTTTTATACAGTTTAGTGTACATATTTTGGTGACATGAACTCAAAAAGGGGTTTAGCTTTATGACACTTTTATTTAATTAGAAACAATTTAAACTAGATATTTATTTAAATAAATTCAGTGAAATGACTAATTGGGTAAATACTAAAAACATGTAGATGTCCAAAGGTCTTGGTTGGGCTGCGTTTTAATACAGTGATAAAACAGTATAAGTCTCTAATCGTTGATCTTTCTTGTGTTTTTTGAACGTGTTTCAAAGCATGCTGGCATTGGCTGTTGTTGAGTGGCTGAGCGCTGACTCGCACAGATGGAAGGAAGTGTACGGATTTAACAATAAAACAAAGAAGACCTTAATCCTCTACCTCTTTTGAAGTAACCCAACTTTTCTTGTCCGACTCACTGGTGTACATTCAGAGCGAGAGAATGGCTGCGAAGCTGCCTCTTTCTCAAAATGCCCTTTTTCTGTTCTTGACCTTTTTTGTCCCCAATCTGTTGATTATTCCAGGTTCTCACAATGCCATGGCATCAGCCACTTTCCTTCCTCTCAGTACAGATGTCATAGTTTTACAGCGTTCTTGTCAGTTATTTAAAGAGAAAAAGTCACAAACAAAGGCTTTTCAGAAAAGCAGAATAAAGTGGATGAAATGCATTGTGAAATAAGTAATATTGAATAATACAGACTGGTATATAGGGTATTTTTATATTAAACTGCACCCTGCCTGTGTGCCATGTTTTCACGTTTTTTTTACAGGACTATACATTTTGACCTCTTTGCTCCTCTTCCAGTATTCAACACAAATTAATGACCCCCTATTAATCTTTGTGTGTATAATCATATGTGTGTGTGTGCTGAGAGAACCGCTATCCACCTCCTTGCCTGCCTTTTCACAGGCACAGGCGTCTGTATGAAGGGAAACAGAGCTTTTGTATGAATCCCTATCTTTTTTTCATTTAAAGCAAATTAGAGTTCAGCAGTAAATAGAAATCCAAGTGTACCCTTCATTTAAGAAGAATCAAAACCTGCTGCTTCTGCTCTCTTCTGTAGTATTTTAGTAAAATTACAGTTATTACATTACTGCTCTGTTTTGTCTTGAGTGATGAATGCTGATCAGGAAATTATAGAGCAAGATTTTAACCACAAAGGCTAATTTGTAAATACAAATCCTTTGGTTCTGAAGTTTTCCTGAAACATATGTGCATGTTTGCACACTTAATGTTCTGTAGAAAAACAGTAAAATTACATTACTTTTACCTTAAGTTTAAAGATGTTCTATGCATACATGAGACTTGAATTACTCAGACCAGCTGGATTATAAGTTTACAATGAAACCTTGTTTTTCTGCATTTAGGTCACGAGTATGGTAAGTAATTATTTTCAATTTGGTATGCAATTCCTGCTTTATTTAACGTTGCTTTGTGTGCTTTTGCTAATTGTCCATTTATGCGGACTTTTCTACTGATATCGGTGCATGTGTGTGTCATGACTCTGCTACACTGACATCCACTGCAAGCATGCCTGCCTCAAGCTTCTGCCACCAATATGTCTGCATGAGCTTTCCACAGTGCCCACATGCACAAGCTGCTGCAGAATTTTATAACTCTAATTACAATAAAATTCTTTCATAGTTAATGTTTAAAATGAATAAGATTTTAGGCAACCTTGACGACTTCCAAATGTGTAAAACAAAGATAAAACAAAAGAAGCAATGTCGAATTGCTAGACTTAATAATGATTTCAACAGCTTCAGGTTTACCTCAGAAATTCTTTTGGATGTTTAGATGTGATTAGTTTTGACATTCAGACAAATGCAGCCTTGAAATGAGGGCCTTTGAATGAACATTTTAAAAATATTTTTGTGGAAAATGAGTTATCAAGTGAAGTTTAATTCCACTGCATACCACTGTCTGCTGTCGTATATTGGAATTTGGAAGCTATTGTTTAGGGAATACCTTGGAAGAAACAGACAAATCTGTCCTTAGCATGGCTATACTGATGGTGCTTGTAATGTGCTTGCTGTTTACTGCTGTGAGAAAGTTCAGTGTTGCTGTCAACATTCAGTTTAGACTCTGTTATCCCTCTACCCCCTCACTCTCATATGTGCAAATGCTAAGCCTTTTGTTAATGCCTTTGAAGGACCAAGCGGTGAAGGACAAAGCCCTCCAGAGCATGGCCTCCATGTCCTCAGCTCAGATCGTCTCTGCAACGGCAATCCACAACAAACTCGGCCTGCCAGGCATCCCTCGGCCCGCCTTCCCAGGAGCAGGGGTACGTACCTCATTGGCACCCTGTCACAGATCTATTCTGTCTCACTTCACACAGGGCAGCACCAAAACCAACTTTACTGAAACCCAGGCCAAATCACATTACACACCACAGCTTTGCAACAACTGTCCCAATCTGATAAACACATGATCAGAAGGAGCGGTAGTCCAGATAACTCTGATCAATAAGGATTAGCTGCCTCTTTGATGTTGCATCTAACAGATGCTCACAGTTGGACTTTGATGATTTATGTTTCTTCATCTCTAGTTATGGCAGGGTATGATATCAGCCGGTCAGCCAGGATCCTCACAAGAGTAAGTCGCAAAAATATATGTGATTATAAGAATATATGTAACGTGCTAATAGGGCTTTTTCCTATAAATCTGTGCTTTTCTTTTTCAGCATTAAGCCTTTCACCCAGCAACCATATCCCATCCAGTCAGCAGTTACAACAGCCATTTCAAGTGAGAATCAACTTGATAAATAATTGTAATATGTCTGAAATTTAGCAAAACTGTGGAAATGTAGAATTGAACATTTTAAAAATCAATGTCTTTAGGAATAATCAGTAAACATTACAAATAGAAGATGAAAGTCTGGTTGTTTTTTTGTATTGGCAGGTTATGAACCTGCTGCCGCTCCAGCTCCCACAGCCCCAGCATGGCAAGGCCGCTCCATCGGCACATCTAAACTCAGACTGGTGGAGTTTTCCGCCTTCCTAGAGCAACAGAGAGACCAAGACTCGGTCAGGAGAGCCATATACCTTGACACACATTTTTGTTCTTATTTCTACCCTTTATCAGCCAGCAGCTAGGTTTGCTGTCTGAGTGCAAAGAAAATATTTTCCCAGATAAATGTTCAGCTGAGTGGTGACCAAAGTAAACGGAGAGAGGGGAAGTCTTCTCCTCATCTGCTTCTTCAAAGGCAAACAGTTGGATTCAGGGTTTCACCAATATGAAAATCTTGGCCAAAATCAACAATAATATTAAAGTTATATCAATAACCGAAATTTATAGATATATATTCCTCTACCTTTTAGACACATAAAAAAACAGTGTTGACAATGCTTTAACGGTACAGCTACAAACCTCCAATTCAGCACTGCATCACTACGACACATGACCAAACACCACAGTCTCCTCTCAACACCCTCCGGAAAAAAGAGCAACTAGATGGAAAAAAACTTTAGTTGTACATACTGGTTTCGTTTTAGTTATCAGAGTGATCCAAATATGTTTAAAACTAATAAACATTAGCTGTATGATAATGCAGGATCTAGAATCATGGATCTATGGCTGCAACTAATGATTATTTAGCAAATCGATTAATTGGTTGATTTTTTTCGATTAATAATCGAATAGCCATTGTTTTCTTAAAGTAGATTGTTTTCTTAATGAAACCAGGTGAAACTAAAACTTTTCCACTTGAGGAGTTTTGGAGAGAGCAGATTGACAGACGAAAGTGTTTTTATTTTTTTTTTACAATTTCTAAATAATTACTGCTCTGTGTGGGTTGCTCTGTCAGTGAAAGGCACATTTATCAGTCTCTATACTCCAGTTAATGATTAATTGATTACTTAATTGACAATTATTTCAATAATCGAGTAATCGTGATTAATCCAATAATTGTTTCAGGCCTACATGGATCCCTACCAACCTTTACCTGAATCATCAGTCTGGTCTGATTGATGTCATTTATTTTACATAAAGCCCAGTGATCCAGAGTATGCCATTTACACTACAGCCTGCATGTTACAATAACTGATTTAAACTTAGAAATAACATCAAATTACATTAAAGAAAATCTATTCTTGATTAACTTTTTTCTGATGCTTTAATGTGTATATATTTGCCCTGATGATTCAAGTATGATTCACCTGCTCTTTCAGTACAACAAGCACCTGTTTGTACACATCGGACAGACCAATCACTCCTACAGTGACGCCCTGCTGGAGTCTGTGGATATTCGTCAAATTTATGATAAGTTTCCTGAGAAGAAAGGAGGATTAAAGGAGCTGTATGGAAAAGGTCCTCAGAATTCTTTTTTTCTCATCAAATTCTGGGTACGTATGAAAATACAGTATACATTTCCAGGGTAATCAAATGTGATTTATAATCATATATAATTATAACTAATTTTAAAAATACTGAATCCTGTTCTGTATCACTGTGTTCAAGTTTTTATTTGGTGATTTTGAGTAATCAGGCTGCACTGAAAGGATTGCTCCCTTAATGTTTGCAGAATGCGGTGTGCTATATTTGGTCTCGCATAGCAGGAGAGCCTTTTGATCAAAGCACTCACTAATTCAGTGTAATATCTCCTAACAATGGAGTGACCTGGTTGCACTCCTAATGGCTGTTTAAACATTGAATGTATTTCCTCCCTGATGCAGAATGCTAACAAGCGGCGGCCAACAAAGTAGCCCCCGTATGCACTTGGACTAAGTCCCCTCAAATTCCTTTTGAAGTGACCGGCAAATCTGAATTTCAAATGAACGACAGAATCTGCAAAATAATGAACATGTAACTGCTTGGCTTAATGAAGGAGGAGAATGTTGTTGGGAGAATGTCTCCTCTTTTTGTGGCCATAATGAACAGGATGTTCGGGGCACAGAGAGGCTGCCCTCCAGGAGCAACCCATTCATCCTCGGAAATCAGTCTCCTAATGTAACTTCATTTAGTTCTTGTTAGAGTTTTTCCCTCAGTATGGCCACATTTAGATGTTTATGCTAATATGACTTAAAAACTTTAAATCAGTAATTTTATTAATACTGTTGCCAGATCTCTTAGCAGTCTGTGTTATATGCTTATCTTTATAGAAGACATTTTGTGAGGGGTTTGTTTTCCAAAAAGAAAGAGGACATTTTGTATAACAAAAAAAATGATAATCATTTGATAATGTTCAATACAAAAGTTTATAGACACATAAGAAATCCTGAGTGTTCTAAATGTATTGACACTCCTGCTGAAAAAGACTCTTTACTCTATAAATGAATCAATAATTTAATATTAAATCCAGACTGGAAAAAAAACTCTCACGGTGATCTTTTTTTATTCTCTCATAACATCCTGTGTGCTTTTATGCCACAACTTTAACAATTCGACACCTAATTATTGTTGATATAGGAAAGTTAAGCCATGTTATTTTTCACCTTTCATTTTTAATACATATCACTGTTCCTTCAATGAAAATAGTGTATTAGAATAATGTATAAAAGAAACAAGGACTTTGTGAACTATTACATTTTACCCTGGAAAAACAGAGGAATTCATGGCTTAATAAGTTCCTAGACACTCAAATCAAACTAAATACTAATCTGCATTACGGTATATTAAACCCGGAAATCATCAGTTGTACAGTTGTGTTTAAACTGTGTTTATTTAATTGTTTTAATGCAAAATAAAAACTACTTTATGGCAAAGGACTGATTTTATTCCATTTATTTTCTCTGTTCCAAACCACTAAAATGTCTTTATCTGACGCTGGTGAAATTTAAGCTGATATATATAGGCTCAATCTGCATTTAGTGACCTTGTCTGAAAGCCACACTTAGTTCAAACTAACTTAGAAGGTCAACATTTAACACTTTCCTTTGCAGATTACTTCTAAAAAGTTAACCCTAAAAAAACAATTATCTTCCTTCCAGGCCGACCTAAACTGCAACATTCAAGATGATGCTGGATCATTTTATGGAGTGACCAGCCAGTATGAGAGCTCAGAGAATATGACCATAACATGTTCAACAAAGGTCTGCTCCTTCGGCAAGCAGGTTGTTGAGAAAGTAGAGGTATGCACTTCTTTGAATTTTGATTCAAAACCGTGTTTTAATATATATTCAATCACCAAATATTATATTCCTTTCCACAGACTGAATATGCACGCTTTGAGAATGGTCGCTTTGTCTACCGGATAAGCCGGTCTCCCATGTGTGAATACATGATCAACTTTATCCACAAGCTAAAACATCTCCCAGAGAAGTACATGATGAACAGTGTCCTGGAAAACTTCACCATCTTATTGGTGAGCACCTCCCTGACCCTCCCCCGTCTCTCATTCTTCTCCTTTTCTTTGTAGTTGTGTTGTCAGTGGCTGCAGCTGTCGTTTTTGCCACCCTTACATTCCTCTCATTCCACAGGGGATGAAGCACCGTCCCAGGAGTCTCATTATCTTAAAGGGAAAGGGAGGATAAGAGAGGGCAGGAACTCTGGTTATTAGCCATCTCACGGGGTCTTAAGTGTCATTAACCACAAAGATAATTAAAGCAAAAAAATATTTAAAAGTCAGACGTAGATCGATATTTGTGTGTGAGTTTGTGGCCATGTATTTGTTACCTTGTGGGGACAGTGTAAGGTCAATTTCTCAGGAATATGCTAGATTGTGGGGACAGGTCAAACTTTGTTAGATTTTGTTTTGGACTAAAGCGTAAATTTAGGTTAGGTTTAGAGTTATGTGTTTGCAATGGTTAATGTAAGGGTCTAGGTTAGGTCATAGAAATGAATGGACAATAAATAGAAATCAATGGGTTGTCCTCATCAGCAGAGCAGGCCGTGTGTCTGTTTGTGTGTTCCTGTTAGGCCATCTTAGTGAGAACACTTTTTCTTATTTTACCTGCAAAGCGAGGTTGTGTTGTTGCAGAGTGATGTCTCTGGTCCTCAAAAGATATTTTGCCAGGGTTTAGGGCTAAGGTGTGTACAGAGTTAGGTTTAGTGTAAGGGGGAGGTATGTACTGCTAATGGTTAGATTCAACCCTAGGTCACAACGGTTACTTCCAACATTTTAATCTGCAATTTGTATCATGTCACACTGACTGCGTATAGAGATGCTGGGTGATTTGATCTGTGCAGATTTTTTTTTCCACATCAGTCTCTGTGCCACATTTCCCACATTTGACTTGGACAGATTATGAAAATGTATTAAAAATAAATAGATAAAAAAAACAAAAATGAGTCTGGGCAGTATCTCTTAAATCAAAACAGCTAGAGAATGTTTCTACTCCTAAATTAAAAACATATTGGAAACTACGGTTAAAGAAAAGGAAAAAGCAGCAATAAAGGCTGTGGAATAGTTTACATGCTAGCTAGGGTAGTGAGAGGGGATTCTCAGAGAGAGATCTGTCAAATTTGTCAAAGTTTTTACTTTTGTTTCATAAAGAGGGGAGAGTGATAAGTCGCACTTACTTCCACTGTCTGACCCTTGTTGTTTGTTTTTTTACGAAGCTCAAAGAGAATTACTATCTTATCTGTTGACTGTCATTGGGAACTCTTATATATGTTAAGTATTCATATTTTTAACATTTCAATTATTGTTTATGCATGAGTCTGTCCCGCCTTCTATGTATGTGCCGTGCGATTCAGCCTTTTTTTGGTTCACATTTTCTGTTGTGATTGACAGACATTTTATTTCGTCTCTCTTCCTGTTGGACCCATTAAATTGCAGCTTAATTGCTGCATAGTCAGACTAAAATAGGCCTGCGGTCTATCTCAGTCGCAGCTTCGCAAGCCCCCTTGCAGAAAATCAGGTTGGTTCTTCATCTCCATTGACTCTCAATGAGCGCTAAATGCCACGACCTCATCCAGCACACTTGTCTGTCGGATCGGACAGAAAATCAGATTCAGTGAGTTTAAGAAAAGTTTGAAAATAACTGGAAATCAATGGAAGTTGGCGAGAGTCATAGTAAGGTCCTAAAATCATATAAAACAAGAATGTGGGGGTGGGGGTTGTGCAAAACAGTCACCAGGGTTTCTTTTTCTGAAGCAATTTATGAGTTCTCCAAAAAAAAACAAGACCTCATGAGGTATTGAAATGTTCAAGTAATGATAACTTACCTGCAACTTCTACAAGTTATGAAGGTAATAGATGCATGAGATCATTTCTCAAACACTTATTTGAATGCCAGGTCCCCGGATGCTCCAAAGAAATGGCTAAAACTTTTTTATAGCAAGTATTAAAATAAAAAAAGATTCAAGTTGTAAAATACTTATAAGTTAATAAGGAGGATAAATTATGTAAGCTGCTGCATTTTGTCCCACTAAACCTATGAATGGGTTAGCAACACTTGCCATCTCACTGATGACAACTTGTGTGGTGAGTCGATGTATCTGTTGGTGAAACAGTACAGTGTCACCTAAGTGGTCACCTAAGTGGTGCCAGTATTGTGTTAACATATCAGAGAAAAGCCCCTTCCAATTCCAGATGGGTTGATAATTTATCTGAAGAACTTTGATATGTTATTTTTCTGATATATGTGATTGTTCCAACAGCCATGGTGAGGTAGATGGAAGACGTTCACAGCCAAGATATAGCTTTGTTTAAGTAATCAGAACCTAAGAAGCTGAATTTTTGCATAGCTGTTGATGATTGCATTTTTACCAAAGTAAATTCCTAATTAAATTCTTACATCTGAGGAACAAATTGCAAGTATTTGAATGTTGCAATCTTATCCCAACCTGTTGGTAATGCAAAAAAAAAAAAAAAAATGTAGTCCGGAGACGTCGGAGCAGTATGAGCAAATAGTTAAAAACTTAATTCACACTAAAACTTGTCATTTGCTGATCAAAGATTTTAGACCATACTCTGCATAATCTGCGCATATATCTGTCTTTTAAGGAATGTTTCCACAGAAATCCACACATTCATAAGCACCTTTTCTTTTGTCTTTGAACAGAATTCAAAGATTCAAGGTTGATTTTTGATTAAATTATGATAAACTCTCTTTTTAAATGTGTGAAGATCTTAAAGGGCATAACTTACTGCAGTTCTAGTTGTGAAAAGACAAAACATAGAGAACACCTTAACAGTTAATATTGTAACTCTAAATATTACTCTAACTATTGTTACTCTAACTATGAGCATCAATATAAAGACAGAATTGCACTTAAATGAAACAAAAAATAGGTATATTTATAATTCGATTCAATTCAGTTTATTTATATAGCGCAAATTCACAACACATATCATCTCAAGGTACTTTACAGTTCACCAGATCATACAGTCAAATTGATTAAAAGTTTTCTATCTAAAAAAAAAAAACAGTTGATTGCATCGACTCATTGACTGAATGCAATCCCTCACACTAAGTGTGCTTGTAGCGACAGTGGAAAGGAAAAACTCCATTTTAACAGGATGAAACCTCCAGCAGAACCAGGCTCAGTGTGAGCAGCCATCTGTCAAGGCCCACTGAGGTTCAAGGAGACAGAAGCAGAAGCAGTGATATAAAATAATAGATACAAGGTTTGCAATTATTTCCCCCAGAAATGTCACTTTTAACAACTGGTTGCAGGAGCAGGGGCCAAATGGCTTACTATGGACCTTGCTGTGACATTAGATAGTACACCAGAGGCAGGTATTAGAAGTTGAGTTATAAAGGGAATCTACTTTCAATGTTTAAAAAATGGCTTGCTCTGGGAACGAACTAAAATCTTGGAAAGAAATTGTGAGATAAAACTATTCTTTTACCCTAATGAGGAATAATTCAGATACCTTTTGTGCAGCCCTTGTCAATTCAGGAATTATAATTTTTTCTTTTTTGTACACACACCATTGTGCTATGTTTTGCACGTGGGTTTGCATCCAGAACTAAATCACAGGTGCTGATGTGGGATTTAGGTCACAACGTGCGTAGGTCTCCAGGATCAACAGAGATTATATTCACAAGGAATGATAATGAAGATTCATAAGTGTAAGAGATAATGGGGGGTTTTGGGTTATTGAAGGGAGTAGAAGCACCCCAAAAAAAAGCTTGAAATGTTTCAACAGCATGACTTACTTCTCTTGATGATTTGAAAGCATGTATTCTTTAGCATCCCTCCAAACATCCTGCATATTTTCTCTTGCAGGTCGTGTCAAATAGGGACACCCAGGAGACGTTGTTATGTATGGCTTGTGTGTTTGAAGTGTCGAACAGCGAGCACGGCGCCCAGCACCATATCTACAGACTGGTAAAGGAATAAAACAGCCTGTTTTGTTTTTTCGTTTTTCTTTATGGACTTATCAACCTCCAAAACAAGTGGCAGTGCCTCTGCATTGAAAGTCAACCTTTCAATGCTCTTTGGTTGAGGTATGAGGTGAAGTTAGTGTGTTGTAAGTGTTGTTTGACCACAGCTGTGAAATATGGTACAGTTGTTTTATGATCTATTGGGAACTTAATGGGAATTTTCATTTTTCAATATGTTTAGTTGGTTGTTTCAATGAGATTTATTTGTCAAATGGAAATCTATGTGTAGTCTCTTTCTGATTTGTTATACCAACTGAGAGGGAAAAAGCCTGTGATGGTCTGTACATTTTGTGTTGAGAGTGTTTTAAAAAAATCTGTGTTTCATAATTTGTTTCAATACATCTTGTAGAAAACCATGTTTTCACAGCGAAATAAATCTCCCAAAGACACATAAATAACACTACAAATACATGTCAGTGGCTGAAATCATATGGATGTAAAAATGTGTAAATATTTTTGTTGAAACACTCCAAATTTCAGTCAGACAAGAAATACACTGTGAAATAAGGAGGTACAGTCATGTAAAAAAAATATTAGACCATCTTTGTCATCAAAAACAATTGTTTTGTAATCAGATAGTAACTTCTTTTCGTATCGAATGATAAAAAAAGCGGATAAGAAAACACAGAATGTCTGAAAGCACTTTTTGACAGTTCAGTGCCATAGCTACTTAAAGAAGCAATAGGTTAAGGAAAATTAGCGTATCAAATCAGAACAATACAACAGAGCTAGGTTAAAGACAAGGGAAGAGTATGAGGCTTCTTAGGTACATCTGTTTCACTTCTCTTGCTGGCTTCCATTTTTTGCAGGCTGCGGTTATTTTTGCCATCATAAAATACCAAATGCTGCACTCTGTTTTATCAGTCCTGGGAACTCTCATATAATTGGCTCAGGAATCAGAAACTAAACACGAGCTACACACTGTACAGAAATAGTTCCAGACCATACCTGACAGGTTTGGGTTTTTGTAGCCCGGCGGGCCCGATTATCATTATTTATAGAAATGGTCAAAACACAGTTTTAAAATTTCTAAAACATGTTTCAAAATTATTCTTTCACAAATACTTTTTTTGTTTTATAGCTGTGTAAACAAATAAAATTAGATTTAAAATTCCACCTGACATGCCTGACTCTGCTAGAGTAATGTAACAGCATGTATTCATTTTTAGCCACACCTCCTAATGGGCTGCATCATTGGAAACTAGAAGCTTAGACCTTTCAAGGAGAGGTCATAGGTAATGATGCAACCATTTCAGGTGATGTAACCGGAATGTGATATATAAGCTTATTTGTATTTTCTATTCAGGTTGTATTATTTTTGTGTGTTGAATGTTAAATTTCAATGAAACAGCTAAATTCTAGGAGAAAAGGCTTTGTCTTATGCAGAAGGTCTCCAATAATGTGAATCAGCACATTTAACTGGCCAGATTCCCTTTTATGAGTGGAAAAATGCATTTGGCAAAATTTGGGTACTTTTGGCACCACTGTGCCAAGATCACATTTCCTCCTAGCACATTTCCCTCTAAAACATTTGTGGAACAAACATGCTTCAACTTATTCAGTCCAGATTTGCTTGAGTCTGTCATGAACCGAGGACAGATGGACCCAGTATTCAGGAGAGACAGTCAGTAGGAAAGTTCAAAAGATTTATTAAAATAATAAACAAAAGCGGAGCTGTGGCTCGAGGACACTGCAGGCGGGGGGGCAGGGCACCACCCAATCTCAGACACTCTGGGGGAGAAACACAGGTAAGTGACGACGATCAACTGATAGGAGATTATCTGTGAAGGTCACTTACCTGGTTTAACAGTCCAGACCACGAGTGTCCCCAGTGCTACAGTCCCAGAGGTTATGCTGGAAGCTGATCCTGGTGAGGGATCCAGAACAGACAGGAACAGAAACAGGTGGCAGGATCCAGACCTCCAGGTATCCACAGGCTTCCAGGAGGGTTCAGAGTCAGACTGGGACCAGAAACATGACCAGGTGGTCACGCACAGGAGCAGACAGGATCAGGTGCAGACAGGCAGGCTCAGTGGAAGAGGGTAGCCGAGACAGGACGTAGGAACCGGAACTTGAAGCTGGACTTTAAACTGGTCTCCACCCTGGAGCCAGGCTTACTTTGATAAAAACTGAACCTCCCCCCATAATGAGCCAAAAACCCAGAGGACTCCACAGGGGAGGAACAGTGGACAATCAGGAGACAAGACAAACACTAAAACCCTCTTTCCACTGGCAACTAGGATCCAGGACATGAACCAAATAAAAACTGAACAGAAAGACTGACAGAGAGACAAGCAATGATCTGGCACTGAATGCTCAGGCTGAACTGAATATAAACCAGAGGAAACAGGTGAGAGGAATAAATTATAATTGAGGCAGGGAAGGAAGAGGGCAGGTGAGAGGGATTACTAATTAAGGGAGAGCAAACAGGCCAGATCATGACAGAGTAGCCCCTGGCTCACACCGACTCCGGTCTTACCGTTGCGGTGCGGTGGGTGCGGCGCCGCAGTGATTCCAAGTCATTAAAAAGACGTAAACCTCTCTCACCGGCTGCTGAGCTGTCCGGCTGCGGTTACCGAGACACTCCGGCGCTGCAGAAAATTCCGCAAGAAAGCTATCCTTGCGGCGTGCCGGAGCCCTCCGCAACAAGCTCTCGCAAATATCCTTATTTGGGCCGTGTTATCGCGAGAAGTTACGTGAACTCAAGTGAACTTCTGTTAAATCTCCGGACCTGTTGCCTGAGCCGCAGAGCCGCACCGCACCGTAGTCAAAAGGGCGCTGTGAGAGGGGGTGTGCGGGAGTTGCGGTCTCCGTCGGCTCGGTAACCGCACCGGAGCCAGTGTGAGCAAGGGGTAATAGTCAAGATGTGGATCTAAAAAGTCTTAGGGTTCATCCAGAGTTTCAAATTGGGTTTCAGAGTGTTTTGCTGTGTTTATTTTGGAAAAAAAAAATTGCGAGGCTAAATATTTTTAATTTTTTCTTTGTTAATTTCCCTATAAATCAGACATGGTGACATTAAAAATAGTGGTTCCAGCTAAAAAATGTTCATCAATTCCTTTCTGTCATACAAATACAAACAATTGTATTTCCAATTTATAGTTTTGGAGCTGTACTTGCTTTAATACACATATATAAGTTCAGGTGGAATTTGCTCCTAAGACCCTCTCGGGTTAAGGGGTTAAAGGGAATCTTATTTTCATCCCGCATAACAAATTTAAATTATTATGGTTCAGTTTATTCTAAATTTCTTGCTTATTGCTCCAAGTGATTTTGGTTATTTTGAAAAACGCAGAAGATGGCTTGATATCAGCGGCTAAATCCAGCTTTTATGAGCTGGTGTTGTTATAATTACATTTGTTCAGAGCAATTGTACTTTAATTTGCACCAGATGTAAAATTAACAAGAAAGTGACGAAAAGGGTGGTCTAATGTTTTTTTTTTTTTTTGCCCATAACTATAGTGTCCATACAGTGTCTTGAAAAAGTATTCATCCCCCTTGAACTTTTTTGCATTCTTTTTATATTGTAACTTCAAAGCTTGACAAGTTAAGGAATCTTTTTCCTTTACAACCTGAAAACCTGAGATTTCACCCCTCCTGAGTTAAACTATGTGAACTGCTTTTTCTGTACAATTAAATATCTGTGATGAATAATTTCTCGCCACATTTTTGCCACATAGAGTTTATGTGTTGACTTTCACTGGGCTATTCTAACACACTGATTTTCTGTATTCTGTTGTAGGCTGTAGGTTTATGGTTTTTTTCCTGTTGAAAGGTGAATATCCACTCTAGCCAGTACTGGAGTTGAGGGGGGATGGCACCCCCCCCCCCTTTAAAAAAAAAATCTTAAAAATCATCCCCCTTCTAAATGACCACCCTCCCATACCACCCCTTTGACATTTTATAGTTGAAAGTGAAAAATTTCTATTTCTTATTAACAGTAATGGCAATGATATTGCCCTTTGAACATTTGGGTTGTGGACTTACGAGTAGCCTTAGCAAAATGAATGAAATCAATCATCACTATATTAATTAGGGCTATAATTGTTTCCAAAAACAAAACAAAAAATTCCCCTTTTTTTTAACAACTACATTTCAGACTATAGCCTTTACTTCTTTGCAGGCTCCAACAGATTTACTTCCTGTTCTCTCCATCCATCTTCCCATCTACTTATCCAGCTTCCCTTTCCCTACTGAGGATGTTTAGTTCAACATCATAATGCCGCCATCATCATGTTTAACCAAGGAGGGTAGTGTGTGGAGAGCAAGATGTGCCGCTTCCGTTTCCTATCACACAAAGCATTTTATATTAAGGCCAAGAATTTTTTAATTTTACCAGTGCTGCTTCCTCAATATATTTGCTTTCTTTTCAGTTATGTTCTTTGTACATTGTGTTCTTTTACCATGGACATCATGGCTTCTTCTCTGATGAATTCTGTCCTTTCAATTCCTGTTTGTTTATGTGGGTGGCCCTATTTTATACTGAAATTAAAGGTATTGTGGAGGATTTTGGGGAATTTTTTTAAAAGACCCGCCCTCTCCATTACAAAAAATAACCCTTTACCCGCTCCCGAGAGGGAATGCCTATTTAAACGCGTGTGAGGGCGTCACCAGCCCATTTCTCCTCATGCAAGCTCCATTTAAAAGTTGCTGTTCTCATAGCTCATGCAAGCTTACTGTGCCCGAACATCCACCCTAATCCCCAAATCCCTCAATCACTATATAAAGCGGGGACTATATAGTGGACTTTATAGTGAACTCAGTTAACTTACCGTTCGGACAGATGAATCACTACTTTTTACTCCCTGTTGGCACATAACTCCTCCACTACTGCGCGGTGCCTGTGCAATCTTTGTTATTAGCCTTTGCTGTCGGATAGTGACAGCCTATGGTGACAGCAGGCCGCTTTGACAGCAAATACCATAACGGGATATATCTGCCTCTCTGAGGCCTTTTTTCTCTTCCCATACACTTCGTAGACACTTTTTCTCTCACGATCATTTTCAAAGAACCATGGTGAGAAAGGCGAGCTTCAATCACTGTCTGAAACCGTAGCTCACCACAGATATGGCGCTGAAAGTGAGCAGTGCAGAAAAAGACAAAAATTATTTAGATGATCCGCCTGGAAATAAAAGATCGTCCTTTATACCTTTAAATTAAAGATTTGTGAGGAGAACCCTGAAGGAAAATTGCAATTGATTTTATTTAGTGTATCGTATTAAAAAGGGATGGGCACATTTTGATCAAATTTAAGATGTAAATAAATAGTTTGCAAGCCATTGTATAAACCATTGGTGAGTAACTTTCTCACCAAGAATTTCTGTTTTGCAGACATAAACGACATGTTTTGACAGTTGATACAAAAACATTTTTTTGTTCCTGCCAAATGAAAGTACAGGTCTCTGATTTGGACCCTTCTAGTCCAGACGCACTTTGTTTTCCTGCCAGTGCTCACCTTGGTGATCCTGCAGCTTATAAACTACAGCTTAAATAATGGTGAAACTATAGATAACTCACCACGCCTGGAGATGGAGTTGTAATTATTCCTGTCGAGTTCACGTCTCTGTTGCCTGCTTCAATCCTAAGCCTTAAACTTAATAAAGCTGTTTGTGAACTCCAAAAGATGCCATAAAAACTGTGAACTCTCACCACATCAGATTTGTTTTGTTTGCAGTGTGTATTCTGTACAATCAGCCAAAGTTTAAGTGTACAGTGCCTTAGAATGTATTCATTGCATTTTGTTTAGTTCTTAAGTTGGTTTTGTGAGCAAGTCAGGCAAATATAACAGTATGCCACTTCTTTTTCAAATTACACTTCATCAAATCAGGACACAGTTTCATCATTTTTAAGACACAGTACACTTATGTTGAGATTGGTTTGTAAGCTAGAAGAAGAGTTTCTAAGGGTTTTCTACAATTATATTACAAATAAGAGCTGCCTTTCATGTTGCAAAAGACCAAAAAGAATCGGGAGAACCTGTTGTGTTCTGCGCGGTAGCGAGGAAGTGCCTTTCGGTTTCAACTTTCCAGCTTCGAAAAAATTTAATAGACATGAAAAAAAAATCAATGTTGCTTTACCAAAAACAGAACACAAGTGACAACAATCACCACATTGCCTTTGTTTAAAGGAGTTGGAACTGATTGACAGCAGGAGAAGAATAGCTAATTAATAAATCATTCCTAATAACAACATTGTTAAATTTGAAAAAATATTAAAATTCTTGCATTTGACTCTTATTTATTTTTTACACTGACTTCAAGCAGGATGCAAAAACACTGAAGCAGTTTGTTCCATGCACACTTGCAGGCTCAAGTGTTTGCAGATTTTTAGGAAAACTGCAGCCTCCTTGTTGCTGTGCCTGCACTTTCACACACATGGAAATAAAAAAATAAAAAAATGTGTTTTTCTTGGGTGATCTAGACATAGTCTTGTGAATTCACCTTTTAAAACATATTGGAAGAATAAAAAAAAAAAAAGTTTATTTAACAGCAGAAAAAAAAATCTAACATCATGTTTAAAAATGTTTTCTAGTTAAAGTGGGATTTTTGCCCAGACTATTTCTGTTCTGGTTCTTACAGGTTTTTGGTCATTAAAAAAAAAAAGTATTCAAAGAATTGTTAAATAATTATAGACTGTCTGGGGGTTGTAGCTTTGCCACAGTCCTGTGGACAGCGTGGAGCTGTAAAATCCTTTATTCATATGTTTACCCTGTGTATGTATTCACATTTATTGATTATACTCTGAAGTGAGATGTTTTTGTTGTTGATTTTTTTTCTTATTGTAACTGTATACTTTTCTCTGTGATGACATTGTCTGTATACTGAAGCCCCTTCCGATGGTAATGTCACTGCTGCACTGCTGACATATAAATACTAAAACCGCAGGACTGATGCCTCTAACGTCGGCTGAACCATTTTTAAGGGAAAATGGACACAGAGAGCTGCATTCAATCATGCAACAAACATATCAGCAGTTTAGCTCTTGTTATTTGTAATTTAGATTTTTGGATCGGGTACTGGTACCTTTCTCTTTTATGAGCATCTCTGATGATGATGGTGATGATGATGATGGTGATGATGATGGCTTTAAAGTGATTTTTAAAATATCTCACTCACTTTGGTTATGTGTTCGGATCTTTGTTGTTTTATTTTGTTGTTTGTTTGCTTTTTTTGTGTAAATGTGTTTTGTATAAAAGTATATCTCCGTGTTTTCTTGGTACAGATGTGCGATATCTTTTTCGTAATCATGAACGTAAAGTGTCGGAGCAACAGAGAGAAAAGAAGCTGTGCTGTTTCCGTGTTCTGCTCATGGTCTTGTCTTTGCTCCGTGACATAATGATGCCTTCTTGACAACACTAGATATTTTGTAGCTTTCTAGACACTTTCTATGTATGCAACATTGAAGTTTAATAAACCTAAAAGAAAAAACACTCTTGTTTTTGTTTTTATTTTTCTCATGGATTCAGGCACACCATAGCATTTTAATGTAATTTAGTAATTTACTTAAAGAAGGAAAACTATATCTTATGTATGTTTATCAATCACAAAGGGATTCTTACCATTTAAAGAGATGATTATATATTACAGCAACTAAACCCAAAATCTGTTTTATTTATCTGTTGACCACAAGAAAATGAATGACACAAGAAAAAGTGTGCTTTAATAACAGTTAAATCTAAGGTTTCTATTATGGTTCTGCCCTCTGTTTGGATTTATTCTTGGTTTCTTTGTATTTGTAGTTATTTTCTGTCAATGCTTAGTTCTTGAGTTACCCTTTGTTGCCCCCTTCTACTTGTTTCTTTTCCCCTTGGCTTCCGTCTAGTTTGTTCCGCTCACACCAGCTCCCAATCTGCTGATTAGCCTGTCTTGGTTCAGTCTCCCCATATATACAACGCCTCTGCAGTCATTCAGTAATGATTTTGTTGTTTTGTTGCTTCTTCATCTCTGGCTACCTGTCATGATTGGTTCTGAATCAAACCCACATGCAGAACACTACCAGGAGACAGATGAAAAGTTTAACAGAGTTTATTAAATGTTTGCACAGAAATAAGATTGCGTTCAGGAAACAGGTCCAGGCTGGATTCTCAGGCGTCTGCAGAGATGACAGTTTGGTTAACCAGGTGGATAGGAAGCGTTGTTGAGTTTTCAGATTATTGCAGACTATACCTTGGAGAGTTTCAGGCTTTCTTCTCAGAGGGGGGGAAACGGTTGGGTCCAGAGACTGTTGGTTTGACAGAGTGCTCAGCAGGTGCAGCGTCTAACTTCTGACTGTTGGATCAGACCTTGGATTGAGGGGTTAGCTCTCTTTCTGAGAGCAGCAGGTGGATTCCAAAGTGAGATCTTCAGGTTTGGCTCTCTAGGGCAGGCAGGCAGATTCAGATTAAGCTCTCCCAGAGCTTCACACGAGAGACAGGTTTTCCTAGGAGCGACAAGAAAAAGGCTGGTTAGAATTCAGTTTTCTCTAGGGGACAAAATTCAAAGACAAGGAGGCTCAGGTTCGCTAACCAAACTTAGCTAACACTGCTGCGTCGAAGAAAGGTCTGGCATCTGCTTAAGTAGAGGGGTCCTCTAATGGGCTGACGAGCTCCAGGTGTGCTGGTGAGCTCCAGCCCAGAGAACCCACGGCGCACTCTGCTGAGGAAAGGTGGAACAACTCCAGATCCCACCAGTACCCCCCCCCCCCTCAACGACCGCCTCTTGGCGGTCCAGAGGAAGTGGACGGGAGGGAACTCTCATACTCCTCAATCAAGGAAGGATCGGGGATATAAGAGCCTGGGACCCAGGTAGCCCGGACCGTAGCCCTCCCAGTCGACGAGGTACTGCCAACCGCGACCTCGCCGACGGGAGTCCACGATCCGGCGAACCGTGTAAGCCGGATGACCATCAATGTCCAGGGCGGGCGGAGGGG
Organism: Cyprinodon diabolis; assembly: GCA_030533445.1. NCBI lineage: Eukaryota > Metazoa > Chordata > Actinopteri > Cyprinodontiformes > Cyprinodontidae > Cyprinodon > Cyprinodon diabolis. Next base: position 25,067,272 of record CM060065.1, on the reverse strand, counting down.
AGTTGGACGGCGGGCACAAGGAGCTAGTGATGACTGGTTTGATCTGCAAGACGTGGAAAGTGGGATGGATGCGTAGGGAGGATGGCAAGTGTAGACGGACAGCAGAGGGGTTGATGATTTGGTCAATCTTGAAAGGACCGATGAACCTGGGTGATAGTTTCTTCGACATCCCCTTGAGGGGGATGTCTCAGGTCGACAACCAGACCTCCTGGCCTGGAGTGTAATCAGGAGCGGGGCGCCTCTTAGAATCCGCATACCTCTTGGTAGAGGCAGAAGCACGGGTGAGAGCGGTGACCGTGTCTCTCCAGATCCGTTGGCTGCGGCGGATGTGTTGATGGACTGATCTTACTGTGATCTCTCTCTCATCTGCGGGGAAAAGTGGAGGCTGATAACCCAAGGACACCTGAAAGGGAGACAAACCAGTGGAAGCAGATCTCTGGGAGTTATGTGCGTATTCAATCCAGGACAGGTACTGACTCCAGTCAGTTGGGTTATTGGATGTAAGGCAGCGGAGGGAGGACTCAAGCTGCTGGTTCATCCTCTCCATCTGCCCGTTAGACTGAGGGTGATAACCTGACGTAAGTGAAGATTTACAGTTGAGTGCGGAACAGACAGCTTTCCAGACCTGGGAGATGAACTGGGGACCACGATCGGAGAGGATTTCCTGAGGGATGCCATGGAGACGAAAAACGTGTTTCAGTGGGGGTTGAGCCGTCTGGAATGCAGTGGGGAGCTTTCTGAGGGGAATGAGATGACAGGCCTTGGAAAAATGATCGGCGATGGTTAGGATTGTAGTCATACCTCTAGAAATGGGGAGACCATGGACGGGTTGGAACAGGTAGAGGTTGCAGTAGACCGGAAGGTTGTTGGTGTGATGTCTTGTTCCTGGCGCAGATGGGACAGGCCAGAACGTATTCTTTAACGTCTTTGTGCAAAGACGGCCACCAGAATGGTCGGTGTATGAGGGCGATGGTTCTGCTAACTCCAGGATGAGCCGAGAATCTTGCTGTATGCATCCACTGGATAAGTCGGGACCTGACAGAAGATGGAACATACATCTTATTTGGAGGACCGTTACCTGGGTCAGGTTCAGAGGCCAGGGCTGCGTTGATTAAATCAGTGATCTCCCAGGAAACTGCCCCAACAGTGCAAGAGGCTGGAAGAACTGGTTCAGGTGTCTCGGGTTGATCAGAGGAATACAGACGAGAGAGAGAGTCGGGCTTGACGTTCTTGGAACCAGGTCTGTAGGAGATAATTAAATTGAACCGAGAGAAGAACAGAGACCACCTTGAATGCCGAGGGTTGAATCTTTTAGCTGATTGGATATAGGCGAGGTTCTTGTGGTCAGTCCAAACCAGAACCGGATGTTCCACCCCATCGAGCCAGTGTCTCCATTCCTCCAAGACAAGCTTAATGGCCAAAAGTTCACGATCACCAACATCATAGTTTTGCTCGGCTGAGGATAATCTGCGAGAAAAGAATGCACACGGGTGAGTCTTTTGATCAGAGTCAGATTGCTGAGATAGTACAGCTCCTACACCGGAATCAGAGGCATCCACCTCTAGGATGAACTGTTTCGTAGGATCTGGTTGGACCAAGATGGGAGCACTGGAAAAAAGTCTCTTTAACTTATTGAAAGGTGCCTCAGCCTCAGGTGTCCACTAAAATGTTTTCTTTACAGAGGTAAGAGCAGTGAGAGGTAGAGCTGTCTGGCTGTAATTTCTTATGAACCTCCTGTAAAAGTTAGCAAAGCCGAGAAATCTTTGGAGTAGCTTGCGGTTCTCAGGTGTAGGCCAATCCAGAACTGCCTTAATCTTTTCTTCTGATGGCTTCACCTGCCCGCCCTCGAGCACAAACCCTAGAAAAGTAACAGACTGTTGATGAAATTCACATTTCTCGGCTTTCACAAAAAGTTTATTTTCCAGAAGTCTCTGAAGAACTAGACGAACGTGCTTTCTGTGGTCTGAGAGGTTCTTGGAGTTAATCAAAATATCGTCGATGTAGACAAAAACAAAGACATTCAAAAAATCTCTGAGAACATCATTGACCAAAGCTTGGAAACAGGCAGGAGCATTCGTGAGACCAAAAGGCATGACCAAGTATTAAAACTGTCCTAAGGGGGTTTTAAATGCTGTTTTCCATTCATCCCCTTCTCTTATTCTCAGGAGGTGGTAGGCGTTTTTCAGGTCAAGCTTGGTGAAAAATGTAGCCCCCTGTACAGGTTCGAACGCTGATGCTAGTAGTGGCAGGGGGTATTTATTTTTAACAGTAATCTGATTCAGTCCCCTGTAGTCGATACAGGGGCGCAGAGAACCATCCTTCTTGCCCACAAAGAAAAAACCAGCACCAAGTGGGGATGAAGATGGGCGAATGATTCCAGCAGCTAGAGATTCATTGATGTATTTATCCATAGTTTCACGTTCAGGTTTGGAAATGTTATACAATCTGCTGCTGGGAAGAGGGGCTCCAGGAAGTAAATCTATGGTACAGTCGTATGGTCTGTGAGGTGGAAGAGACGTCGCACTGACCTTACTGAAGACTGGTGCCAGATCATGATACTCGGGAGGAACAGATGTAAGGTCAGGAGAGTCCATCTCCCCCCTACCTCTAGGGGACTGAACAGAAGGAGCCGCAGAACGAAGACAAGACTCGTGACAGAAGGTGGACCAGGATTCAATGTGGCGTTCAGCCCAGTTGATATGGGGGTTATGACGCTCCAGCCACTCGAATCCAAGCACCAGGGGAGAACAGGCTGAAGGAAAAACAAAAAACATTATTATCTCATGGTTTCCAGAGATAAGCAGTTCTAACGGTTGAGTCTGATGAGTCACTTGATGAAGTTTCTTTCCATCGATAGCTGAAACTCTGAGGGGTTTAATTAAAGGAACAGTCTCAATCCCTAACTGCTTAATCAGTTCAGAGTCAATTAGGTTTCTCTCACAACCAGAATCTATGAAGGCAGATAAGGTGAGATTCTGGTTAGAAAAGAACAGAGTAGCGGGCAACAACAAGTGAGGAGTTTTCTCGGATCTCAGATGGCCCGTCAGACTCCTCACATCCTCTGACGGGCCCCGGCTTTTGATTTTGCCGGGCAAAAGGCAATGAAATGGCCAGTCTCACCACAGTATAGACACAGTTTAGCCTGAAATCTCTGTTGCCTCTCCTCAGGGGACAATCTGGTGTGTCCAATCTGCATGGGTTCGGTCTCAGTTCCATCAGATGGAGTATAGTGAGAGACCTGGACAGGCGTTGGAAGAGACTGGTTCTTAGCTCTAGGCTTGGCAATGGGTTCTGGGGAAACAGAAGCATTTCTTAATGCAGGAGTAGAAACAGCAGAACTCAGATTTCTCAATCTAGAATGACTTCTGGCACGAAGTCTGTTATCTAACCTAATGGTCAGATGTATTAAATCCTCCAAACTAGCTGGTTCGTCTGATGTGGCGAGTTCATCCTTAATGTTATCGTTAAGAGCTTTAAAGTAAGCACTCTTAAGTGCGCACTCATTCCAACCTGAAGCTGCAGCCTTAACCCGGAAGTCAATGGAGAACTCAGCAACAGTAGAATTTCCCTGTTTGAGATTTAGTAAGGCTCGAGAGTCAATTGTCTTATCTGAGTCATGGTTTAAGACTTGAGAAAACTCAGATAAAAATTCGGAAATTGTACAACGAAAACTGGACTCAGAAGAAAATCTTGCCTCCGCCCATTCCAGGGCTCGACCAGTTAGTTGGGACAGAATAAAGGAAATCTTTTTCCTATCGTTAGGAAAACTGCCAGGGGAGTGTTCAAAAAGCAAGCGACACTGGAACAAAAAACCCTTAAACTCCTTTTGGATACCTGAAAATCTTTAAGGGAGACTAGGACGGAACTCAGGAAATGAGGTCACGGATGGTGACCTTAGAGGCGGAAGTGGTTCCGGAACAGATCGGACTGCCGGCGTAGCGTTAGCACCTCCAATGTAGCCTGCATAATTCTGCAGGACTTGGTTCTGATATTCCAGTTGTTTGTGTAACTCACGGATTGTGTGGGCGTGTCCATGGATTTGAGCGTCCTGCTCCTCAAGTCTCTTCTGGAGGTGATCTGCTGGGCTTTGTGTTTGGCCGCAGTGTTCTGTCATGATTGGTTCTGAATCAAACCCACATGCAGAACACTACCAGGAGACAGATGAAAAGTTTAACAGAGTTTATTAAATGTTTGCAGAGAAATAAGACTGCGTTCAGGAAACAGGTCCGGGCTGGATTCTCAGGCGTCTGCAGAGATGACAGTTTGGTTAACCAGGTGGATAGGAAGCGTTGTTGAGTTTTCAGATTATTGCAGACTATACCTTGGAGAGTTTCAGGCTTTCTTCTCAGAGGGGGGGAACCAGTTGGGTCCAGAGACTGTTGGTTTGACAGAGTGCTCAGCAGGTGCAGCGTCTAACTTCTGACTGTTGGATCAGACCTTGGATTGAGGGGTTAGCTCTCTTTCTGAGAGCAGCAGGTGGATTCCAAAGTGAGATCTTCAGGTTTGGCTCTCTAGGGCAGGCAGGCAGATTCAGATTAAGCTCTCCCAGAGCTTCACACGAGAGACAGGTTTTCCTAGGAGCGACAAGACAAAGGCTGGTTAGAATTCAGTTTTCACTAGGGGACAAAATTAAAAGAAAAGGAGGCTCAGGTTCGCTAACCAAACTTAGCTAACACTGCGGCGTCGAAGAAAGGTCTGGCATCTGCTTAAGTAGAGGGGTCCTCTAATGGGCTGACAAGCTCCAGGTGTGCTGGTGAGCTCCAGCCCAGAGAACACACGGCGCACTCTGCTGGGGAAAGGTGGAACAACTCCAGATCCCAACACTACCCACGTGAGTTTTTTCCCTGATGTCTGCGGATATTTTTTTTTGTAATTTCTGTTTTTATTTATTTATTTTTCTATTATTATTGTCTGAATAAAACTGCAAAACTCACCTATGCCTCCTGATCTCTGCATTCGGGTCCTCAAAAACCTCCACCCGACCGTGATAGACATAGTGGTCCAGCAATAGAATACTGCACAAGGAGGTTAAAAGACAAAGATTTTTTTTGTTTTGAAAAATGGCTTTTTAGTGAGTGCTGTAACTAAGTTATTTATGGAAAGTTGAAAGGAAGGAAAACAATAGTTTTGTATGTTAACTATATGTGTATAAGATGAAAACCATAATCCAGTGGGAGGGACATTATTTAGAGACAACCCAGCTTGGAAGTTTCATAGCACACAAAAAGCTGGTCTGGGCGCTTCACCCCCTGCAGTGGCTGCCATGTATGCCTCCAGCGCCCGTACAGGGTACAACATCTGAGACCCTTCCTTAGTTGTACCCAGTGGTGGCTGAAACTGAGCCAAACTCAATGGCGGGTTACAGTGGTCTTGTGCTATAATGATAATAATGGGTAGAGGTAGAGGATGCAGTTTTGCTCCACAGTTGGCTGTCAGTACTGTCCTCTCCTACTGCAACTACTGCAACACTCTCTCTCTCCAAGACAGTATCACAAGACAATCCTACAGAGGTGTGCCATTGTCCCCCAGCTTACACGGGAGCTGGCTCGGAGCTTTGGACAGTTGCCTTTTGTATCTCTGCTTCTTTTTCTATGTCCGCTTCTTTCTCCTTGAACACCAGTCAGCCTTAGCAGATGGCCGCTCACACCTGGTTATGCTGAGGGTTTCTTCCTGTTATAAGGGAGTTTTCCTCTCCACTGTCGCTATAAGCATGCTTGATGTAAGAGATTGCTTTCGAGGCCATGAGTCGATGCAATTAGCTGGTTTTGCTTAGATAGAAAACTTTGAACCAATCTGACTGAATAACCTGGTTGAATTGTTTCTGTAAAATGCCTTAAGATGACATGTGTTGTGAATTGGGCCTATATATATAAAATAAATTTAATTGAATCTGTGACCTGACACTGAGTTGCATGCATCAAACATTAGGGTGCAAACTTCATTGGGTGACACAATTAACTCAGTAACACCAAGTTCAACAGCTAGCAGTACAGCCAGTACCCGACCATCAGTGGACAGACATGACAACTCCCTTGTGTCCTGCCAACAGGCGGCAAAACTCCTTGAAAAACGCTTTCCTGGAGGCAGATGCCTCTCCTTATGGGAGTTCCAGCTGAAAGCGCCTCAGGGCGCATAGAGCAAATGTGCTCCTGGATAAAAATGAGACAGTCTGAGGGTTGAAAGGACCGTGACCCCTCCTCATAATCACCATCATCTCTTAAGTGAGAGGCAGACGCAGTAAGAGACAAAACATCCTCTTCTGCGGACAAATCAGGTATGGTAGGGGAAAAGAGCCCAATTGCTGGAATTGAGGCATCACTGATGTGCCTGCAACAACAACTTAATCTCCACTAACTCTTTTGGTAAATTCTCAAACCACTTGGCCAGGCCTTGGTCAGGCTTGCCATGCTTCCTCCTAAAGGGGGTTGAGAGACCATGGTCTTACCCCGTCACTTTGAAGGCATGAGTGGGGCCACTTGCCAAGAGGACAGGAAGTCTGACTCATCATGAGGGCAAAGCTGGGCAAACTGAAGTCCTTTTACTGCATGGGGCATGAGGCTGCAGTTTATGCAGCGATTTTTAGACTGTACCTCCACAAGGTGATCACGCCCAAAACAAAGAAGCAATAGGTCATAGCCAGCATCCGCCTGAAGTGCAACGCAGCAATCCATAAAGCAATTGGAGCCATACATGTCCAAGTTCAACAAGAGAGCTCAACCCCATTAAGATGGGAATTGAAAATGTAATAGAAAAAGGCTAAAATCAGAAAAGGGGGCACAAAAGCTGCCATCTCTAATTATAGCCAAACAGGGAAACGAAAAGTGTCCAACAGACAGTCATTAGAATGAGGCAAACTGACTGAATGCATGTACTTTGTACATGCACAGTTCAGTGCTTTCAGCACCACCCTCGGGCTATCACTAGGGATGAAACAGAACCCACATGGATGGATGCTATGAGGGAAAAAAGGCAGATTGCTGGTGCTTCTTGAATGGGGTTTATGAAACCCTACGGTATAAGGAACTATAGCTATCCACCAAAAACTTTTAGAGCACCTTATGCTACACTCTGCTCACAAGATTTATGTAGATAGCCCTTTTATTTTCCAGTATCTGCCCATACTGCCATAAGTACCAATAGCTAGTTTAGTAATCATAGTATCACTTTGCTAGATTACCCAGCAAACATGCCTGACTTAAACCTAAAACAGAATGTTTTGAGAATTACCAGCATGAAGGTGAGAGACAACAACCAATGTGAAAGGGATTCCTTAATGTATCTACTGAGCAACAGGCTGCTTGCAATATCTAGGTATTGTGTAGGAATTTAACTCTATAAACTGAATAACTGAGATTAAAGAATTGAAGTATATTACGGCATTCCAAATATATCAACGTGTAATTGTTACTTTACAGCTGAATCATGAAAAACTGCTTTACTTTTCAATGAACATTGAAAGTTAAATTAAAGGTATTGAAAAAGCAAACCCTGTCTCATTTGTTTAGATTTTATTACATCTTTGTTAATGTGGAAAATATAAAAATCTGAAACCCTTTTCTCCCAACCATTGTCGTTTTTATGCTACTTTTTGGATCAAAGTTGGAAAAGATTTTGTATTCATCCTGTCAATCTGTCAATTTAAAGTACCAAGTTGCAGCATTATGTATTTATTAAGCATTTCTTACCGTATTTTGTTGTAAGTGATTAAGTGATTTTTTTTTTGTATTCATACATAATTACTGATCCTCCAAAACATCGGACGTAGAGCTCTCTAAAAGACTGAAGGTCTGAAAGCATGTCATTTTGCATTATGTTATCTTTTATATCATATCTACAGCAGGGGGCAGCGTTGCTTTTTTACCCATCAGTTCTCTCTGAGTTAATCGCTGCAGTAAGAGAAATCACCGCCAGAGGGAGATAGATTGAATTTGACAGCCATTCTAACACACATTGAAAATATCAGTCAATAGCAGTAAATTATAGTTATAAGCACAAGATCATATATATATATATATTATTTAATTTTTTTTATTTTTTTTTTTACATACATTACACATACGTGAACAATGCATAAATTAAATTAAAGGCCACTCTGTTCAAAAGGGAAACTTGTATTTCTCTGGCTTTCTCAAATAAAACACCACCCTGAAGACATTTAATGCTCTCTTGCAATGAACTTAATCATGCACTGCGCACAATCATGAGCAATATCACATTTTGTTTTGTTGTGATTATGAATCAGACTGTTATTATAAGAATAGGTGCGCTTTTGTCTTGATTTTATATAAATATGTGAATTTTTCTTTAATTTTAGATTAAGCAAGACACACTGAAAACATGAAATATCACACTTACCCGGTACAGATCATTATACATTTAGTAACAGGCCTATAAGCAAAAAAAATAAGATAAAAAAATTAAGGGTGGATTCCCAATTCAAATTCTGTTTAAGGCCAAATTCATCCCTGGGCCAGCTACAGTCAAGGTGACCAGTCATATCTCATACCTCATAGAAACAGTTAAAACATTATATCCAAGTTATGCATTTAATGACCTTATAATGAAAGGTTCAGAGTTGTTTGTTTGTCTCACAGAAGAACATAGAGAGCTGCCAACTTTCTCTAAATCTTTGTTATGTTGTCCTAATTATTTAATACCATGATGCTCTTTTTTCATTTTTGGACAATGTACCTACTGTTAACTTTTAAGGCCCCATTTAAATCATATCCACTTTGCCTTCTTTAAAACTGTTAATGATATCTGGAACTGGATATTATTACTTGAGTATTAAGACGAAACTTCAAAAAAGTTTAAAAAGGAACATGATCCATACTAATATCTTGGCTCCACCTTTTAGATCAGCAGGCAAAGTATCACAGTTTGGCTGAAATGCGGTCATGTGATTCAACAGAAGAACTCAGCGTTATTGAACACGCACTAAGTGTTTCCCTTATGGGCCAAGAGCCCAGAGATCTCACACAGAGGATCAGGTGGATATGTCAATCTTTAGCTCACACAGACTTCTCCTATCTGGCTGGAGGCGCTGCGCGAACGGATGCGTATTTTTACTTAAATCTATATAAGATTTTTTTTTTCATCTCTTAATTTTTATTTATAAAAAAGAACTGGACTTAATCAACTATGGGGTCTGCCTCAGATTCAAAGGAGATAAATATATCAGTGTGGGTCTGCAGAGAAGAGAAGCTGGTTTTCGGTTTGTCAAAGCGCAACACGTGCGCGGATGTTTTGAAAGTGTTGCTGGAGGAACAGCGCGCGCAGCCCGGCCTGTCCACGGCAGAGTCCCACTGCATCGTGGAGAAATGGAGGGGCTTCGAAAGAATTTTACCGAACAAAACAAAGATCCTCAAGCTGTGGATCGCGTGGGGAGATGAACAGAAAAACGTGAAGTTTGTTCTGGTAAAAAAAGACGCGTCTTTGGAGAGCCGCAGGGCCCGCAGCGCAGAGGCGCGTGTGGTGCCGAGCAAGCAGACCCCCGGTGGGACCAAAGGGTCTTCGAAGTCCAACATGGGAACCATCTCGCCGGAAAAACAGCGTCGGATTGTTAGAAAAGCTTTCAGAAAGTTGGAGAAGATCAACAGAAAGAGGACGCGGTCTGCGCTCAGAGACGCGGAGAAGATGGAGACGTTGGTAAATGTCGTTGTGTCTCAGGACCACACAATCCGCCAGCAGGTTCAAAGGATGTCAGAACTGGATGCAGAAATAGATATGTATGAAGCCAATGTGCATACTGATAGAATTAAAAGACACGGGGTTAATTATGTGCAGAACACGTATCTTTTTGGCGCAGCTTCGGTCTCAGCGCAGGAAGGAAAGGAACTAAACTCAAAAGAGACTCTTGCCAAACTTGAGGAGTATAGTCGGCAGTGCGAGCAGGTGCTGAAGCTACAAGAAGAGCTTCTGGAGCAGGAGGCAATCATAGAAACGATCACAGCTCACATTCAGGAGGAGCTGAACCTGCGCTGGATGCAGCGCAGGAAAGAGGAGCTGCGCTCCAAACGCGCTCCATCCCAGCCGTCCTGCTCACAGACACACTCAGCATCACAGAGCGAACAGTATATGGAGGAAGAGAGGATCAAAACGCAGCTAGATGCGAGTTTATACATTGGCCTGCGACTCAACGCGGATTTAGAGGCTATTAGGGGGGATTTGGAGCTGTCCCAGCAGATTGGCACCGCTAAAGAGAAGGAAATGAGGGATTTGCTGGAGAAAGTGAACAGTTTGAACATGGAGGAGGGGGACGCGGATGAAGTTACGCGCATCCATGGGACAGACGACAAGGAGATCCTGAATGACACTTTGGAAGGAGGGAATGAGTGGGCGGAGCAAGCCAAGGGTCTGACTAAACCTGAAAATATAAACGATGACGACTCAGACACAGGCTTAAGTTCTCTGCACAGTCAAGACTCAGACGGCCTTCTTGTGTGGGAATCACTGGTTTAAGACTTTAAAAGAAAACTGGCTTATGTAGCCATTGTCTTAACATTCTTAGATAAAAACATAATTTAAGGCTCATGGATTCAAACACAATATAAAACCTATTAGATTTAATAGTTATAACTGTGGACAATTTTGTATTTTTTTTTCTGAAAAATGATTTCAAAGCTTGAAAACTGGATTTTATTTAATTTTCATCATTACTTAAAGGAAGCTTTCCACAATAAAATTAAAGCTTCTTCTGCAGATTTTAAATAACATCTAAGTTTTATCCATGATTCCTCATTCTATTATTCCTTTTGCTGTGAATTACGATGTCAAAATAAGACCTAAAGCCAAAACAGCAAACATTGATCCTTAAGATGGCTTTTAACTTTTTAATATAAACCAAACACATCCAACCAAAATCTTGGTACAGAACCAAAAACATTTTACGTTCTAACAACTTACTGCCAAAAACCTTCTGCTTTAGACATATATAAACACATAGGATATTCACTTAATGTTTTTAATTAATTGAAACCAATAGAGGCCATCTGCAGTTTTGAGTGCTGTAAGAAATCAGTGTTCAAGAGGAGACAACATTTAGACAATTTTTTTGTTGTTGTTCTTGGGTCAATAGTCCCTATTAGAACTTTGAAAAAAAAAATGTTGAAAAAAGCACCCTGACATGTCCTGATTTTGCTGAGAAATCAGAGGATAAACTAATCTTGGATTTAAAGATATTTTAAGGCACTGATGACATTTTTAGATTTAATGTGAGAGTTGATCTAACATACAATAGTTGGAGGCAAGCTTGTAAGGGTAAATGAAAAGTTTCAAAATCAAGTTATTCTTTTTAGATTCAGTTGTCATAACAAAAATAAAAAACAGGCCTCAAGGGTTTATAAACTATTAATTTGTTGGTTAAAGATGACAAATTATCAAATAAGTCAAATAATACCACAGATGTCCCTGTCAGGTCACAACACATTTATTCAAAGGAACAACTCAATACAAATACTAGATGCTTTTGCATTGAACAAGCAAATTCTCATTATTTTGTGTAAAATACAGAAAAGAGAAAAACATAAAGTAATTTGTCTTTTTAACATTCATAACAAAAAGACCACCAGTCTGGTAGCTGCAGCATAAACAGGAGCATCTGAGGACAAAAAAAAATTGGAAAAACATGGCAGTTCTTCCGCCTTACTGGATACCAAAGTAGAAAATAAAGAATATTCATGATTATTATGTCATCTTAATGAAATTCTGCTGAAACAAAAATGCATTCTGAGAGAAAAAATGCACAGACATACAGTAAACAAGAAACACAGAAATAACTAGCATCTTTAGGGGAAGGTTTAAAAATGTAGGAAAAAGAAAATATGTGTGAGTGAAATGGTACAAGTAGTATTTAGTATATATTCACACAAAGTGGTGTTTGTGGTGAAGCAGTGAATGAAATAGACTGGTGGTTTGTTAGATTTCCAGCAGGAGTGATTAGTATCTGCCTGCAAGGGCGACTGCCTTCATAACTTTGGGAAAGCTAAAATTCTATTTGTTTTTAGATGTAATTCCTGAATCATTTCCCTGATTGGAGTAGGAAACACGGTGTCTCCTTGTCAACTAAATTAAAATAGTTAGATTTTTATTTTTATTTAAAAAGTATCATTACTTGGTTGTTATAGTGTTTTGTTTCTGTTGTGCCTCAAGATAAGATTGCGTGACTATAAACATCAAACCATGGAAGGGGTAACCACCCTCGTTAGCTGTTAAATATTGCATGGGTAGGGAAAAAAAGGGAGGAAAAATAAGGTGATCACTTAATCTGCTTGTAATTTAAACCTAAAGTATACAATGCATTGAGTTTGCAAATACGTGTATGAGCATAATTCACCTAGATCAAATTCTCTTTTGCACAGGAAATTTAAAATCCAGACTACATTGAATCCATAAATATTCTCAGCTCAGAGAATAAAGAGCTTGAGATCTATATTGAATTTCTACCTCTAATGAACCCACCCATGTGTTTTTTATGACCTGTTACACAATGATATATAAAACAAGACCAGAGTATACAATACTTCCCCCATCCCTCCAGTTGTATACTTATGGTGGTTAATCTGTGTATTGAAACACACTAAACCACAGGGGAAATGGAAGATGTTTTCCCAGCATATTCAGTGACTGATTAACAGAAAGAAAACATAGTGAAAATGTTAAATGTTGAACTTTCAGAATACAGTATGCCGAGATATTTTCTGTTCTCACTTGTGACCTTTGGTTGATATAGATTCAAACAAATGATAATTTGTAATGCAGCTCTTAGTGTGGATATTTTGCAGGGAATATCTGTTGTTTCTGAATGATAGTTTTGAATTTGTTCTTGAGTTCTTTCATATTTTCATGTATTTTGTACAGACTTGTTGTTTTTAAATCTTTCTCATAAATCGGAGGCATGAAGGAGCTCGTTTTGAGGGAAATAAAATTGGAGGTGATGAACAAAAACTCTTAAACTTTTAAAATCAAGAAAAAACACTTTATAAATTGGGGCAGGAAAGGTAGCCACAAGGTAGGTAAGAAGATGATTTTCATCTTGAAGAAAACCAGCTTTTATAGAAAGAGGGGAGTTCTTGAAAAGTTAGTCTATTTTATTGGAGATTATGAGGATATAATAATAAAAAACAAAAACTCTTGCATTTTACCCCCCAAAAAATAAATAAAATACACACGCATGATGAGGTGAGGTTTGCAATCATTGACCTCCAGGACAGATTGATTAAAGTGAACTTTTTTATTTTGAAAAATAATACAAAATCTAGCATTTTGGAAGGCTCTGATGCCTTACTTCAAACATTCATATGTTTGGCCCACTCTTCCATTCATAGTAGTTAAACTGAGTCTATATAAATCAGTGTGTATAAACCAGAACTTGCATCATCGTATTTTGTAACATCTGGAACAGGAAGTCCTCAGGATGATGTCTTATAAGCCTGGCACATCCAGAAACTGGGATTTCTATTTAGCCTTTAAGACAGAACATCTTCTTCAGGATGGATGACTTGGATGGTTTACTGCAATCTTTAAGTGTTAACAAAGATTAAAAACCAGTAAGGCTCTAAAAGGGCACAGTTTTTACACAGCTTTTATATAAGTGTCTTTATACGGTATTATCCACATTCCTTTTATTAATTTGAGAAAAACACAGACACACACTTTTCTCCTGATTTTTTTAAGAAGTGCAGTTCCTTTGTAAAATTTGATGCCTTTTTGTTTTGATTCTGTGGCAGAAGCTTCTCCAATTGGATTTTATCATTCTGAAATAATCATAGAAGACATAGAAACAAGAAACCAAGCACTTTTAAATAAAAGATTACAATAATCAATTTAAAATCTTGTTTTTTATTAAGAACAAACCATGTGTAAAAATGAGGTCTATTAGATGAGGTTCTGTCAACGGAAAAATGTCAAATGTTTAAAATGTAAAGTGAAAAAAAATTGTGTGACTCCGATGAACAGATAAACATTTTATCCACATATGTAGGTTGTTGAAGGTGGATAAAGTTGTATGTTACAAAAAAATGGTGATAGACCAACATTTAAAGGAAGCAGTAGTTAAAACTAGAGTAATAGCAATACTTCAGATTCAAACATTCATCTGATGAACTGAAATGACTTGAAGGTTAAAGCCCAAAGGGTGGACACACACACACACATGCACGCACACACACAGGCTGGCTATCTTTAGCGTCTTTGTTGTTTGAATTTAGGGCAACATCAGTGCCAAAATAGGGTTGGTGCCATATTACATGTTATGGGAGGTGTCTGTTTTGCTCACGACAAACAGACATCTCCTCTGTGCTTGACTCTTTCTTACCTGCCACAGCGTTGCACTGAGGGACTTAAGTTGATATGGGCTGATAGAAGAAACCCTTTATCTCACAAGCGGGGATGTGACAGTGCATGCTGTGTTCTAAGAGGGAAAACAATTGCATATCACTTGCCTTTTAACAGAGTCCAAATCCATGTGGAGAGATTTAATAATGGGGCGTTTCCCTAAAGGCTTGAAGTTTCCCAAGATAAAAAAAACAAAACAAACCAGAAATCTGAAATAGTCTTCTTGAACACTTTTTACTTCATTAGTTTTCTCATTTGTGGAGAGATGAGAAACCTTTTGTTTCATGCAACCACTTTGTTAATGCATTCTTTACAACAACAGGAAATGTTTATGTATTATGGAAAACTTGTCCTTATCTCAAGAGGGTCCAATATTTCAATTTGGTGGAATTTAGATTTAAAAATTTTATTTCATTAACTTAAAACTATGAGATATGTCAATGAAGCTGAAAGTTATTCAACTATCAACAAAGCTACCAAAGTGTATCGTCTATAGTTTTCAAAAAGAGTGGTTTTCTAATATATCTGTTGTTGATCATTTACACAGGCAGGAAATTCATGAAGCATTGCTGTCATCATCAGCTCCTGCTGTTCCTGCTATTTGACTGACTGATTTAATATCTTTTTGTTACTCATTGTGAATTTCCTCTCACCCTCAACCTTTGTTGTCCTTGTCCTGACCTGTCTGACCGACTCACAGTTGGAACAGTAGAAGAAAATAGTTTTTTAGCAACCTGCTGTCACAACCTTTTATCCCTCTCTATTCAGGATGGCGATTTTGTGCTATCAATGGGTTTCATTAAGAATGGAATCATTTCTAACATCTTATGATCAAATAAATGCGTTTTTTGTACCGTTTTTTTACTCCCACGCTGTTTACATTTGATCACTTCTGCACTTTATGAAAAGGAAATGTTCATTTCACTGCAAGTTTTGTTTTCTGTACACTATGTGTATACAAAATGACAAGGAAAGTTGTCTAAGTCTAAGATAACCAAATCCCTCAGTTTAGTGTAAATGAACTGAATGCATCTGAAGACACTGCAATACAATTGAATTCATTTTCAGACCTAAATATCAGAATTTGTATCTTTAGGAATAGCTTTTTATCACTTCTATGAAATTCTAAAATTGACTTAATTTACTCAACAATTATATGATCTTTAAATACTTTGGATATACTGGAAAATCTCACAATGGCTTTGTATGTTTCTGTTTGGATAATTCATAATATTTTGTTGAATTTCATATCTGAGAAAAATCTTCAAACATTAGTTGAGTAAAATAACTAGGCAGAAAGTCTAATTCCTCTTTGGTAAAAAGGGACAAAATTTTTGATATTTTTCGACCTGTGTCAGTTGGTGTAATGAAATACAAGTCTACGCATTTGGCCATTTGTGGAAAGAGGAGCAAGTCTGTAAGTCTGAAACCAGGATCATGAGTATTTAGTACTAGTGTGGCAGTATCATGTTATGTAGTAGGAACTGGCATGCTTAACAAAACCGATGGCATCATAAACTAAAGACTATGGGGGGAGAAAAACTGAAGTTACATCTCAAAACATTCGCCAGGAAGTTCCTATCATAAGCCCAAACTAAAGCCATTGTTCTATCTATATTAATACTAAGCCCTAATTCTAGTAACAAGTTCTGAGTGAGGTAGACGTATTGTCACAATTATAATACCAGGGTTTATATTTACACAAAACGATTTACAATGAAATGCATTGAAAAAGACTCTTCTTACATTTTCTTAACTGGACCAAATTAACTGATTTAAAAAGATAAACAGCAAAGCTGACACTTTAAAAGAAAACGATTAAAGCATGTATTTATGCATTTTTTTTATGTTAGTTATTTAATTTTTAGATCTACTTCCAATGTCAAATATGCGGAAACTCATCTATTACAAAATATGTATCAACACAACTTCAAACTTCATCAGATGCATTTATTAGAAAAAGAAATCCCCTTGTCAAATTTATTTTGCTGAAATGTCCAATTGTTTTGCTTTCAAAGTAAATTCCTGGCATTCCGGAAAGAAATGACTGTTTCTTAATGGCCCCAAGTTGTCGGTGTTCCCTAATCCCTGGAATGTGTCACTTTGTGTTCCTGTCGGCCTTTGTTCAGGCTCACCAAAGGATCCGGCATGAAGTCACTAATGAAGCTTTTGACTTGAGAGTCAGGACCTCAATAACGGCACTGAGGTGAAAGCTGCTTGGAGAGCAGTCGGCCTGCTGCTAACAGACCCAGGCCACCAATGTGCTCTCATTAGACCTCATTTTGCTGCTGGCAGGTGTGTTTATCCTGTAAAGCTGGGTGGCGACCTTGCCGGTAGGATACTGTACAGTCTCTTTCCGAGCCACTCAATACTCATCACCACCTATTGAAGCAACTCTGTCACCAGCATCCTCGTTACTTTTCAATAACTTCCTGATTTACAGCGCGTACAGAGACAAATGTATTGGGAAAACATTTTGCTGCTTCTTTCGAGCAAAACTGCAAATGTAACTAGAAAAAAAAAGTAGATCTAGCAGACAAAAAACTAACAAGAGAAACTTTTGCAAAGCACGATGTGAGCTGGAACTATTTACAACACTCTAAAATTTGACATTGTTAATGGTTCATGGGTGTTACCAGTGTATTAGTTACAGAAATAAACAGGAGAGGTTTGGGCATATCTGAAGCTCATTAACTTCCTCTTCATAAAACATCAGTGAGGATTGCTGTAGGCAATCATCCTTTCTAAAAGAACAATCGGTGGATCTTCCTTGGCCTTCTTCTACGTTCTTATTATCAAATATCAAAGTTTGGTGTCATGTTATACAGCTACAGATTCTGTTGCAATACTTTTTAGGTCAAGCTGTTCTAAGGTAGACTCACTCCATTATGTAAAGGCTGAAATGTCTAAAAATGGATGTCAATTTTCTAATTTTGTTTTACATGCTATTTCTCGGAAATACTTTTATAGCACTCAATAATTTGCTGGGAATTTCGCTGACCCTGGTCTTTAATGAATGCATTTATTGACATTTAAATAGAATCTTCAAAACCCAGAAATGTTTGCCTGTATGATGTTTTGTTACATTGGCTTTAACTACAGGTCAGCTCTCCTTCAAGAGATAACTTCTTTAAAAACAACTGTCACCAATATTGTCAGCAGTGACTCTTACTATTTGCATTCCCTGAATATTTCAGCAATATTCTTATCTCCTATCACCCTACAAGTTGCAAAGACTTGCATTGTTCATTAACTTTATCTTTTTCTCTTAGGATTATTTTTATTGATGATGTGTGATTCTGTTGAACCCTGGTAATTCCTGTCTGTTGTGTGGTCATACTAATGTTTTCCCAAGTAGTTTATCCGATTCGGACAGTTCCTCTGTCAGGATATACAGTTATCATGTTTATTAAAAAGGGGCACAGACAGAGTGGATCTTTCTTAACAGCAAGTTCTCTGTGCTTTTATCTGAGACACTCTGTATTGTTTTGATAAGCCTGGAGGCATGGATGTCTCCTACAGCTACAAACATGTATGATGTAATGATGTGAATATGTGGCATACTGGAGTTTTACAAAATACTTAACTCTGATTTCAGGCCATCTTTAATGCGATGTGAGCCCGGTGTGTAAGCGCTGCAATCTGTAAACTTAAGCATCTTCTCCGGTCTGAGTAATATTACAATTCTGTCAAAATCTGTTGTCATGTCTCATGGTAAATTTATACATATACATTATGAACTGTTATTTAAACAGTTTGTCCCAAGTGATCTTAGTGAGCCTTTAAGGGGAACGCCGTTTTTTTTTACATTGGGCCCTTGATTTTATGTTATTACATCATGTTCTACTCACCCATTGAGTTTTGCGTCATTCGGATCTGTACCGACGATATTCCGTTAGGTTATATCCAGGTACTGTAACGTCTTCCTATGGGCAAACGAGTTGAAGGCAAAAACTAAACTTTTCATAATGTATTCTTTATGGTACGCCAGCATTCATAACATGTAGGCGAATCACTGTCCCCCAGACATTTACGGTTATATTTTTTAGATTTATATCTTTTGAAAACAAAGTGGAGTGTGTAAGATGTCATTTTGATTGGATATTGGGCTGCAGTCCAGCAAAACTGGAAAAAAAACTCTGCTCTACAACCCTCGTGCCTCATAAAGGAGGACAAATACACGTCCGGCTGGATGCGGTGCCGGGTGCAAGACAATGCAATGAAAATCCGGACTGTCTGACATAAAGCTGAACATCTGGCCCCCCTACTCACTGATGTCCCTTTAGGCTGTGGATCATTTCATTCTGTATCAACCACAATGATCTGATGGCCTGGAACAGAAAAGCTGGGCAGTAGGACTGTTCTATAGTGAAGACAGTCTTAGTGCTGTGACAGATGTAGTTGGATTCAATGCCTTTGTAAGAAGGCTTGTAATAACTTTAATCATGGTTTTTAGTACCTTGGTGATCTTCTGGCTAAGTGACAAAGCACCCTTGGAGTGCTTAGGGTAGTGGTGGCCCAGTGATCACAGCATTGTGCTTGTGTCTCTCAGGTTTTAAATTCAAGTCACACACACTCCAACAGATGCAGAAGACCCTTAACCCCAGACTGCTCCCCGGACACAATGGCAGCCCACTGCTCCCCAGGTTGGTTATGGGTTAAATGCAGAGAGTAAATTTCATTGCTCTTTACTTGTGACAGTGTAATGACAATAAAAGTTGAAAAAAATAATAATAATACATCGCGCATTGGTAGGATTACATTTGTCCTATGTACTCAGTCAGAATGACAAATGTTAATTACTTTTTTCTATGATTTGTGTTCCTTTTGTGGTCTTGAAAAATGTCATTATATAAAACATGTTCAGATGGTTTATCATAACTGGCAGACTTGCCTCTGCCAAAATTAAATCTCATCTTATGTTTTATCAAGGTTTTATTACACATTATTCAGTATTAGCTTGGATATTTTCATCCCCTAACAAATTAAGTTGTCATAAATAAAAATAAAGCGTGTTTCTTTAAATTATTGTCAAACATTTGATTAATATTGTGACATTAATTTGCAAATGAAATGCGAAAAAGGAAGGGGCAAAATAATTTTAATGAAACAGTAAAACTTAAACTGCATTTTTTTAAATGAAAATATAGATTTGAATTGTTTTAGTTAATTTAATGCACACAAAGAAAAATCCTTATATCAGCACACACATCTTACATGGCAAAGTTTTACATGGGATAAGTTGTGTTGTACAAATGGGATAATCATACTAATTAACATGTAAATATCAGACTGGGGCCCACAACTAAGACTGGCATCCTGAAAACACTTCACATCTTCAAAAAGTAGGGATGCAAAGTGTTCATCTGTAGAAGTGGCCATGTCTGAAATGGGATGCTGAAAACTTCTTTTCACTTGCTACGGAATTTAATGACAATATGCCTGTCTTCTTGTATAGATCCCATGATCAGGAAGTTCCAAAAATTAGCAGAAAGCAAATAGCTGCAAGCGAATATGAGTTATGTGAGAATTACAGTTAACTAAAGTATCTTTGGCATTGTAGCTACTATTGCAATAGTAGCAAACCTGTCAAAACATGACTGCACTTTGGCCAAAATCTTGTCCACTGGCCAATGTCAAAAGGGTATGGATTATTTGAGGGGTTTGAATTGCAGTAGTTGACTTATTTTTATAATTTATCGCCTGGGTTCTTGACAAATGCCATAGCCAGAGCAAATTAATGACTTTTTTGTATTGGCCCCCAGATCTGCTCTATAAAAACACAGAGGAAACCAAAGAGTTTCCCATTTTTTCCAAAAAAGCTAAAAATGCTAAGAATGAGGCACTGTATTGAAGTCTGTTCTGCCTCACTGCATGTAATCCTCACATTTGTATAAAAATTATATTTTCATCTTTTTTCAAAATATAGTTATTACTGAGTTTGGCAAAATCCAATAAATTTATTTTCTTATTTTATTTAGATGGCAGCCTGTTGACTCCTGAACAGGCATTATAGCTGTTGTTTGAGTCCTGTGGTTAATACTCCCATATTAGGATTACTCACAATCACGTTGCTTCAGTGATTTCGTTTTAAATCTGTTTACATAATAGCTTCTCATATTATTCTCCAAGCAATTAGAAATTTTAAAAGATAAAGAAAAAACAAAAGCTTTACATACTCACATATATTTTGATAAAGTAAATCAAAACCCTAAAATTGCAAATTCGAGGATTTCAATCTTTCTTTTCCTCAACTAATTTAACGCATTATGACCAAATGAATACCTAAAACTATATTTCAGCTAAAGCGAGGAAAAAGCATATTGATATGTTTAAATGGGGTAAAGATCGCCTGAGAAATTCTGGTAACTTGAGATTTTTGCATTTGTAATTGGGCTTTTTTATGCTTTAGAGACAAACGCTAAAGAAATGCTGAGATACTGCTCCCCAAAAGAAGACAAAAGACATCTACTTAAATGAGAAATAATCCAGTGGAGAGAAGGAGAGCACTCAGCACAGTTAAGTGGAGGTCTCCTATAGAAGGTAAGACCTGATTATGGAGTGTTTTTTGTGGAAACTGGTCATTTGGTACCAGGCAGTGTGGGAAACCAGATACTGCAAGAACGTAAGATCCCAACAAGGAATCCAGTGCTTGAAAGAATAAACTCTCGTAAGGACATGAATACATGTTTTCTTGCAGAGTTTCTAACTAATGAACCTAAGAAGCATATTTTTCTTATTCTGGGAGAAAGCCAGAGCACCCGGAGAGAACTCATGGCATGGGGAGACCATGCAAACTCAATGCATAAAGGTCTCTTCCTGCAAGGCACGAGTGCTAACTACTGCACACTGTGCAGACCCACTCCATTCACCAGGGTAAAAACACAATGACAGGGGTAGAAACTTGGCCCAGAAAAAGGCCCTGGTAGGGAGGCATTGCTTTTTCATTAATAGATGGATTAGAATATGAATGGTAGTGGAGGACTAGACATTTTGGAATTAATTGTGTTGGGGTTCAGTATGTATCTTTGTCAGTGTGATGGTTTGTTTGAGAAAGGGTTTCTTGAAGCTTAGAAGTAGTCAGTTTTCTAAATGAGGTGGAACCTTTCTTTGTATTCCTTCTTTCGATATTTCCATCTCTTGTTGCAGATGTTTCAGTTTGTTCATCAGGCTCTCTGTTGATGTTTTACTCAATCTGTTTGCCACTGCTGCTTTTCATTGTTCAGTAACTCCTGAATGTCTTTTACAGCTGCTTCTGCCTTTCTGGCAGTTTTCTGCTGCTCTACCAGGAGCCTGGATCTTTCCTGGGCCTAGAGCCGTCTTTCGTTCTCCAGGTCTTACTAAACTTTGACCAAAAAAGCCTTTATTTAAATTCCTGCACTTGCTCTGCTAAGCAGGTCTCAGTCTCTTTTGTTCTGGTCTTGTCAGCAACCAGAACCATGTCCAGTCCAATATTTTTTCCTGCAGCATCTTGAAGGTGCAGATTTCTCCTGTTCTCTAACTGATTTTTTAGATGCTCCACCTAATCTCTTTCTTGTTGGTTGGCCATAAGGTGCGGTTTTTACTGCTCCCATTGCAGGCGCTTGTCCTCCAAATCTCTCCATTTGGGCCAGAGCAGCTTGTAGTTTGGATGTCACCTCATTTTGCTGCGCTAAGCGATCCTCTTCCTCCTTTGCCAGGCTTTTCTCTTTAGTCGGTTTTCTTCCAGTTGTTCAGCCCATTTGATAGCATCTTGATAGTCCTTATTTATCTTGATCAGCTCATGATACAGGGCAGCAATCTTGTGTTCATGCATAACCTTCTGTGATATTTTATTTTTTCCACCTCAGTCGGATCTTGCTTGCTGGTCAGGAGACAGCGTTTTTTTCCTGCTCCAACTGCTGTCTTTGTTCCTCCGAATCTCTCTCCATCGTGACCAGAGCAGCTTGTAATCTAAAGGTTTCTTCCATCTGCTTCTCCAAACAGATATCAGTTTGCTTTCTTTTGTTCATCTCTGTGATCAGAGACACTTTCATCTGTTAAGCCTTTCTGAAGGCACCTTGCCGGTCTTTGTCTATCTTAATCCACACTATACAGAGCAGCGACCTCATGTTAATGATCAGTTTGCTGCTTTTCTTTTATCTGAGTCAGCGTCATCACTTCTTCTCTTAATAAGGCGTTTTCTTGCTGAAGTGCTGAAGATAGCATTAAACTCTAACTCTGACACCATTATAACGTGGGTGTTTGTTTTGGCCAACATAATTTCACAGCTGGGTTAATTGTTTATTCTGAATTTCCCAAGTAAATGAATTTGTGTATTCTATATGTCTTGCTTCTGTCTTACGTTGTGATAAAATGGCTACCTGTCCAGGGCGTGCCTCACTTCTCACTCAATATCTGCTGGAGATAGGTGCTTGGCAAGCATGTAGGCAATGAATAGATGATGGATGAACTGACGATTTGCAAGCTTTCAAAATGTCTGAACAGTGATGAAAGTGAATGACTGAGATTTAAAAAAAATATGGATCAACATACAGAGACCATAATGGATGTAACCCGTATGAGACTTTTCTTGTTAGTTCAACTCACCCTTCAAACCACCCACAGTGTCTGCAATTGAATTGTGCATGTCCTGATGTGCCACATTGAAATCTAATCCTGCAGAAAAGCAGATGGTTGGAGCCAAGCAAAGTTGAATGTTCCGTGTTCACATTTCTGTAGCTGAGTTGTATTAAATTAGAAGTTACCAGCGTCTGTTCCCAGCCAGTTCTTAACAGTTTAAAAGGTTTCATTTTATGTGCTTTGGTATCAATTTCAAAGCTGATGCCAAACTAAAATCCTCCACAGCACTAATAGCTGAAACGTTTTCTCAGATCATTTGGATGAATCTTAGCTGATCTTCTAACTTTTCAAGTAATTACAGTAAAATAAAGACAAAAATGACCTAGATGTGATTAAGAAACAAAGTTAAGCCTATGCAATTTAACACTATGACAATGCCACATCTGGTTACTTTGTGAGCTTGCTGACCCTTGTCTGCCACTGTAATTCTGACTAAACTGTGTATTTAACTCTTAATAATATACTTTCAGCACTGAAAATTGTTTCTATGACGCGACAATTTCTGCAGAAAAGCTTTATTATAATGATGAGTAACAAACATTGTAAAGTGAAAAAGGACGAGGCCCATGGGGACACCCAGGACACGCTGGAGGGACTATCTTTCTCGGCTTGCCTGGGAGCACCTTGGGATTCCCCCGGAGGAGCTGGCCCAAGTGACTGGAGAGAGGGACGTCTGGGCCTCCCTACTGAAGCTGCTAACCATGTCACCCGATCCCGGATAAGCGGAAGAAAATGGATGGATGGATTATACAAGTTTGTTTATCGTGTGGTAGATAGATGTTTTCGGTAAACTTACACCATTTAAATATATACTGTCTTTATCACTGAAGAAAGAAAGATCCCTCACAGCATAATTAGGACACTACACAACAAACCTCTGATACTGTACATGAATCTTTTATGTGGACCTCTGTTATGTGATAAAAAGAACTTATGGCTGTATGTAGAACTATTCTCATCAAAGCACTTATTTTTATTTCTATATTTTATTTTGAATAGTCATGGCCAAAAGTTTTGAGAATGATTCAAATGGTAATATTTACAAATTCTACTGCTTCACTTTTTTATACCGGCAATTTGCATAGAATGTTATAGTGATCAGCCTAACAGCAATTAATTGCAAAGTCAATATTTGCCTAGAAAATGAACTTTATTCCCCAAAACACATTTCAGCGTCATTGCAGTCCTGCCTTAATAGGACCAGCTAACATTGTTTCAGTGATTGCTCCATTAACACAGGTGGGTGGTGATGAGGACAGAGCTGGAGATCAATCTGTCATGATTAAGTAAAAATTACACCACTGGACACTTTAAAAAGAGGCTGGTGCTTAGCATCACTGTTTCTCTTCTGTGAACCATGCTATCTCTAAAGAAACACGTGCAGTCATCATTGCACTGCACAAAAATGGCCTAACAGGAAAGAGAATTGCAGCTAGAAAGATTGCATCTCAGTCAACAATCTATTGCATCATCAAGAACTTCAAGGAGAGAGGTTCCATTGTTGCCAAAAAGGCTCCAGGGCGCCCAAGAAAGACCAGCAAGCCTCAGGACCTTCTCTTAAAAGTGTTTCAGCTGCGGGATCGGGCTACCAGCAGTGCAGAGCTTGCTCAGGAATGGCAGCAGGCAGGTGTGAGTGCATTTGCACGCACTGTGAGGCGGAGACTCCTGGAGCAAGGCCTGGTCTCAAGGAGGGCAGCAAAGAAGCCAATTCTCTCCAGGAAAAAATTCAGGGACTGACTGATATTCTGCAAAAGGTACAGGGAGTGGACTGCTGAGGACTGGGGTAAAGTCATTTTCTCTGATGAATCCCCTTTCCGATTGTTTGGGACATCGGGAAAACGGCTTGTTCAGAGAAGAAGAGGTGAGCACTACCACCAGTCTTGTCTTATATCAATTGTAAAGCATCCTAAAACCATTCATGTGTGGGGTTGCTTCTCAGCCAAGGGAGTCGGCTCTCTCACAGTCTTACCTAAAAACACAGCCATGAATAAAGAATGGTACCAGAATGTCCTCCGAGAGCAACTTCTCCCAACCGTCCAAGAGCAGTTTGGTGATGAACAATGCCTTTTCCAGCATGGTGGAGCACCTTGCCATAAAGCAAAGGTGATATCTATCTGGCTCAGGGAACAAAACAGAGATTTTAGGTCCATGGCCTGCAAACTCCCCTGATCTTAATCCCAATGTAAACTTGTGGTCAATCATCAAGAGATGGGTGGACAAATGAAAACCTAGGAATTCTGACAAAATGCAAGCATTGATTGTGCAAGAATGGACTGCTATCAGTCAGGATTTGGTCCAGAAGTTGATTGAAAGCATGCCAGGGAGAATTGCAGAGCTCCTCAAGTAGAGGGGTCAACACTGCAGATATAGACTTGCTGCATTGACTCATCAACTGTCATTAAAAGCTTTCGTTGCTCATAATATGATTGCAATTGTATTTCTGTATGTGATGACATCTAACATACACACACAAAAACCAGAGAGCAGCAGATCATGTGAAAATATATTTGTGTAGAAAAAAAAAAGAAAATATGTGTCATTCTCAATACTTTTGATCATGACTGTACAGGCGAGAGGCGGGGTACACCCTGGACAGGTCACAAGTCCATCGCAGGGCAACACATAGACAACATACCATTCACACACACCAATTAACCTAACAGTCATGTTTTTGGTTTGTGGGGGAAGCCGGAGTACCCGGAGAGAATCCACGCATGCACATGGAGAACATGCAAACTCCATGCAGCAAATTGAACCCGGAACCTTCTTGCCGCAAGGCAGTAGTGCCAATGAGCAGGCAGTCTTATCTTGTCACTTAGGTCAAAAATGTAAAATGTTACTGAGATTATTTAGGTATGCCAATGTGTGTGAGGTGTTGTGCTGCCAGCAGCTTTATATTGAAGTCAGAGTGAAACAGAACATAGACTGGCTGAGAAAGGACTTTCCAAGAGCAGAAATCCCTACATCAGTCCAGCAAATGGTTCAGTAGAGCTAGAGGTTCTGATTGTTAGGCTTAGTCTTCTTATCTTGCTGTAAAGAGTTCATGTAAAAGCTGAATCCCAAATTAGTGTTTAAACTTTTCATGAAAGCAGAAAAGGAGATTTTGTTTAACGAACAGGAAGCCGTGCTGTTAATAGAGGAACCCCAGGTTAATGTAAAACCATGCAGACATGCAACAAAGTCCTTTAATAATGTAACTGGTAACTTAGATATTTTTCAGATATTCAAAGGAATTTAGTTTGTTCTTATCTTAAAATCTAAAGTTAGGTTTAGTATAAAAATAGATTCAGTACCAAAAACCCACATCAAACAGTTTTTCATAGACATAAATGACCCTTCATATATATATTGTAAAATATTTACCATTAGGTAGTCATATAAAAGACCAGAGACAAGACATGCATGCTGCAGACACACTGTAGAGAAATCGTTAATCTAAATGGCTATATCAACCAGTAAATCCTTCACACTTTAAACAACCTCCTATCTATGGATAAGACATAAATGTTATGCTGACCATATTTGATTATAGTAAATTCCTCTCTGAAATAATGATCCAAAGAACACATCTTGCCCTTATTGAAAAGTGGATTGGAAATGAAGTATAGATGATTTTCTACTCAGGTAAAAACTTTCTCAACTACTTTAAATTTGGAACATTTCTTAAAAGGGCCTGTGAGAAAATAGGAAAGAACCAATGTAATAAATGTAAAAACAGCCCAAAATTAACCAACAATCAGCTCTAGGCTAATTCAGTATTACCTGCAATTACCTATAAAAGCAGTTATTGCCAGAAAAAATAAAAACAAATAAGTGCAGAATTGTCCATTAAACATCAAGCAGCTTTTTCTTCTATATTGCAATATATTGTGTAAAAAGGTTGTTCAGACATACCGGTAATGTAGTGACGTTTGTCTCACTGTGGTGCTGGGGTTGTGTGTCTCATACCAGGGGTCATGGTTAAGTTTGAATTGCTCACAACATTAATTGCGATTTTACTTTATGCTAAAGAGAAAAAGGTATTTGAAAGGATGTGTTGACAAGATAGTGGCCCCAAACATACCAACAATTCTCAACTTGTTTACATCCCAACAACTTTAGAATTAGGGAGTAGATGGAGAGATAAATTGCTTCATAAATTGGGGATTTCTGTGCTAGAATACCTGATTACATGCACCATTGGCTGGTTAGTTTAATAAAACACAGATGGACAGCAGTTATAGTGTCGCTACGGCTATGGTTAGCCTAAAATTTTAGGATATTCCTTGCAGATGTAGGTTTAAATTAATCTCAACATTCTACCCAAATCCTTCTTCTGTTAGCAAAATCAAAGTTTGAGAAGAGCCAGTATAGGAGAATAAGATTAGGTTGAATGAAAGGACTTCAGATCTAGTGGATTGCAGTTATCACCAAGCTGGATTGAAAAGGGTATCAAAATCTGTGCAAAATATTGTAGGCCCTCTGAAATAAATATTTACACAAGAAAGCCATTTTGTACTAATGCTTAAACATATACAGAATGTGTATATTTCACTTTTATTTCATGAGTCAGTTTAAACAACAAATTCAAGCTCAGCACAAACAAATTCTGACCACAACAGCCTGTGTTCTTCTGAATATCTTTGCTGCGAGAGGAGCGTAACATCACATATCAAATCCAGCCAGTGACTACATTTCCCATGGCGAGGAATTCAGCTGGAGATCATGACACTAAATGGTTATGTCTGATTATTTCCGTTGCCAGTTGGATTGATTTTTCTCCTTTCACAGGTCTTCCCTTCAAAGCACATTTAGGAGGCCACTGAAAAAGAATGAAACTAAAAACAAACCCGAAAAAACAATGACACCACAACAGTACTCAGCCAAATTCACCTAATTGAAGTACTGTATAAGAAAAGTGTAAATAATATAATAACAATAATATCAATACTAAGTGTTTTTACAGATCGGTTTCCAAAACAAAAGTAAATTCCTTTGGTCAAGTAAAAAAACAAACAAAATGAAAACCATAGTAAACTCTTTCGTGTACCCGTCTCAGTTTACTTGTGTTTCTTTTTCTACCATCATCCAGGTTCTTTGAGGCTCTAAGGCTGCAAAGGAGGTGTCAAGGCAATATGGTTATGGTGCCCCTGGAGCTCCATGCTGCAGCATGCTGGGAAAAGACTAGAGGAGTAAGAGAGGGGCAGAGGCATTGAGAGAGGATCACAATCATCAGACAGCAGGTGAAGGTGCATCAGGATCAGGCTCGTTGCTGTAGTTGTTGCTGTAGTGATTCCCACTGGGTGGGTGATTGGGTAGGATGTCCAGTTCATCCACTTGTGGGCCAGGGTGCATCACAACCAGCTGGTCTTGGGGAATATCTGCAGCTGCTGCTGCCAGGTTGGTAATGGACTTGGACTTTACACACTGAAAGTCTACATGTCGGCTTTTACCCTCTTCCTTTTCCCAGGACATGCGGATGAAGGGTCTCTGAACATAGTTGTATATCACCTCTGGGCGACCCCCTGGACGCTTCTTCACTTTCTCTTTATAAGTTGGGTAACCTGTTGACACAGTATATCTATTTATTACTTCAGGTAAACCCATTTTGATCTCAACTTGTCAAACAGTCCCTTATCACAGGATTCCTATCATTTTAGAGAGAAAATTCCATAAAGACTCTACAGTCATCATTCTTTGTAAAATATAAAACGTCAATACAGTGGTAAAGGCTTAAATGTTAAACGTGAACGGAAATGTAACTAAGGAACTGAACAAAGAAAGAAAACAGGGACACAACAGAGGACTGCATTTAAAGTAGGAAAGGAAGGAATGAAGATGCAAGAATATAAAAGAAAGAATAAATTGGGGGAGACAGCATGAGGAATAGAGACGAGGGCTATGGAAAGGACCAAAACAGGAAAAGACCGAGGGGAAGGAAATCTAAATATAAGTAAAGAAAGCAAGCAGGAAAGAATATAAAAGACTGGAGAAAAAGACGAATAGGAAGAAATGTCAGAAGGGGCGAGGTGGGATAAAACAAATAGTGATGATAATGCAAAGATTGAGGGACAGAAGAAATGAGGCAAAGAAGTGCCCTGCCATTTATAGATGCAAATCTGGTTCAACAAACGCAGAGCTCTGCATGGTTGACAATCTAGCCATTTGATTCAGCTGTGTAGAGCAATGGACATATCTAAACATTGGACACACCAGCCCTTAAAGATTTGGATTGGAGACCACTGGTTTAAAATTACCTAGTTAAGTAAATGGGATGAAGAAAGGCTAGGGTGTTCTGAATTGGGATTCTGCTTTCTGCTGCCCTCTGCTGATAGTAAACTTTTTCCTTAATCTTAACTTACTAACATTTTATGAAACCCTGGGATCACTGCCTAAAAGCAGTGGGACACACTGATGAGGTGGCACAAAAGATGATGACAAAGGTTTGCTCCAAATTCTGATAATTATTTTGGTTATGAAACAAATAAAGAAAAACATTCAGCGTGGTTTCTAATAATTATCAAGTCACTCTTTTCAACTACAGTCAACATTTCTCAAAACCTCCCTTTACTTGTAAATAAAAAAAAAATTACTCCCTGGAGAGTTCAGCGTACCTTCAATACCCAGCCTTATTTTCTTTAGCCCCCTCTCCTTTAAAACAGATTTGGCAACGTCTCGGTTCTCAATATACTTGAAGAATCTGTAAAGTTTTGTGCTGTAAATAACTGCAAAAAGAACAAATATGTTATTAAAAGCGTTTTCAACACATCAGTTTTGTATATAAGACGTAAAGTCTTACTAAGACTTACTCTGTGAATACTCCTCGCCCATTTGTGGCGGATACTCAACATCCCAGTCCACCACATCATCATCTGTAAGAACTACAATGTGACATTCCCTCTCTCCATTCTGAGCACTGGCCACCATTAAAGGCAGAACCATTTCTTCGAGGTAAAATTCAAACTGATGTCGAGCCCCATCATTGGAGAGCTCATGCATCAGGGCACCTGGAAAGGAAGGATAGGGTTAAAATTATTTTGACCGTCTTTCTCATACTTAAGCAGTAAATCCACACAAAGATTGATCATTAATAAGGGCTCTGAGGTCATAAGCAGCCTGCTTTCTTAGAAACTATTTATGGAGGCTAATGCTTACAAAAAGCAATAAATAAATATTATTTTCAAGATGTATTTATACTGTTTATGATATATTAAAGTTGTTTGTGGCCATAATAAAAATTATCATTTGTCAAAAAACAAAAAAACAAATTGGTTTATAATTTTAACAGTTTTTTTTCAGGCATACATTAATGGCTGTGCGCTGATTGGTTGGTTTACAATGAGCAAAGCTGCTGAGCAAAGACACATCTTAGCGACAAGCACTCACTCACTGAAACATCAAATTTGTTGATACTGTAGGGTGACCAGACGTCCTCTTGTCCTACTTTTCATACCTAAAAAAATGTCCGGGGGGGAATTCAAAATCGTCCGGGATTTTGGTCGACTACAGTGCCGCATGTACTCGAAACACACCGGGCATTTGAACCGAGCTGTCAGCTCCAGTGCTTCATTTGGATTCGCCTGTATTATGGTGGAAGTTTAGAATAATGAGATTTGCACAGAAAGGAGGTGTCGGTGGGGTTTGAACCTCTCTGTACGTCCATTTCACCCACTGAACTATTGTTATTCATCTATCACAATGTAAACTCGGTTTTGCATTCTATGACACCTTTAAATTATTTTACATAGAGATAAAAGAAATCTCAAAATACTAGAAATAAAATATTTCAACTTTAAACTTGCTTTGATCATTTCAATTAGATATGCCTGTTTTTCACCTTTACCTGAAGGATAAATGAAAGTATAAAAATTGATACACTAGTTGTGTCATAAGAGCCAAATCGGTACTAATAAGTTGTTTGAAGAGACTACAATAAATCTAATGCTACCAAAAAAGTGCCAACAGGACAAGCAGCCTTTTCCCAGTGCAGTTCTGCAGCAGCTGTCAAAAGCATGAATCTGCAGTTTAAAAGAAATGAACAAAAGGCACCATCAGCCACAATGAAGGCAGCAGAGCTTTAACTGACCTTCTCCTGGCTGACCTAACCAAACCAAAAAAAGTCATTATCTATTTTCTGAAAATTATTTTCTCCCAAAGTAAGTCTATCTAAATAATTCATCCCAAGAGAACTCTTCAATTGATAAGATTTAAGACTTTTAGCTACACTGCTGTTCTAAAGCTGCATTCCTTAATGTGCCACTGTAAAAACGTCAACATTGGGGCGATGACTCACTGAGGTCTCTGCATTTGATGGTACTATAGTCGAAGGAGATGCATAGATAGTCACACGCCTCCCGCAACTCAGGGATGGAGATTCCATCTGGACAACGGATTATCCCAGATTTGTAGTAATCCTGTCAATTAGATAGAAATAAAAAAGAAGACAGTAATTTCAAACACTGTGGAGCCGTTACCTCAGAAAACAAATCAACAGCTTAAATTATGGCAATTTAAAGATTAACGTGGAAACAGCATCTGTCTTTGGTTGTGTATTTTACACCTGAGAGAACAAGTTACAAACTTTGAACTGAAACCAGGTGGCTTCTTAGAAGGCAACATTCAGTTACAAGGAACAGAACGTTAATCATCAATGAAGTGCGTGACAAAATTATATAACTTAATTTGATGCCATGGCTAGAGCTAAAAGCAGCAAATGCAGCCTTTTTCCTTTTATCTCCACTGCTCTCCACCCAGGATCGGGCTCCAGAAAGGTGGGATGGAGTAAAAATAACTGGCTGTTTGGCTTTAACAGCATTTTTTTTTGTACTAAAGGGACTTATACTTGAAAATATTTGATAAAATCATGACTTCTAAACTGTGATGAGATCTTATGAAACCATGAAAATCTAATAAGAAACACATGTATCCTTTTAGAAAAATGAAATTGAATCACACCCTTTCTGCTATGTCTTTAGCTGTTGTAGAAGGAAAGCTTTTTGTTTAAACCTTTAAGCTTTCTCTCTCCAATTCATTCCTGAGATCACTGCATGTTCCTAACACCAACACACACTAGTTATTTTAGTCACTCAAAAACTGGTAAAGCTGTTACAATAAAACAGCCCCGTTATACCACTGCTATTATGAAAATAGTAATGTTATCTTAAAGCGGACTTGGTTTTGGCTTCAGAACAATTTTAATTCTATGCTGCATTATGCTCTGGTTTAGCCAAAAATATTTCAAACTAAAAAGTAGAAAACATTGGGTGGCAACTGACCAGAATTGCTCGGAAAACTGTTGAGCTGATGCCCTCGGCCACCTCATACTCGCCCTTTTCATTGGGTCTTGTAAAATTATGGTCCCTTCCAGACCCAAACATCCTGAAACAAAGAACGTCAGATTTTGAAATAAAATAAAAAACAACATACGCAAAAAAAGCTTAAAAAAAAAATAAGCACTCAATTTTAGATCATTGGGTCAGTTTAATTGAAATGCAACAAGAATTAAAGTGTTTTGTACCTGCCCAACATTGTGTTGGGTTGTGCAGTGAAGACAGAAGGATCTACTACAAAGCGCGTGTTGTCGACAATCAGAGTGACTCTCTCTGAGGTTCTTGTGTTTCGGTTTCCAATGGGGGGGTTCGCTCCCCCCTCCTTAGGATTGTCATAGACAAAAACCATTTCTCCTGCTCCCAAACTTTTGAAGGTTCCGTCAGAGCTGGACAAGCTACTGTTGCGACTGCTCACAACTCCGCTGCTGCTGGAACCACTGGGTGAGACTCTCTGAGGCCTTGGACTACTGGGCCTCGAAGAAGGACCATCTCTCTCACGATCTAGACAAATAGAGCATTGACAAAGTCAGAACAAATTTTTGCATGTTGGATATACTATACTGTAAGAATCTGGCTTTAAACAGGTTAATAAAAAATAAAATTGCCAATATTTGCTAGTTTGTATATTTAACATAAATGTTATAAAACACCAAGCAAAATGTCAACTGTTGAAATCCAGTAACTGAAAGAAGCTGGAGAACCTATTCATGACCGTCCCACAGACATTCATTTCACTCTCAATGCCTACTCACCACTGTTGTGTTGCCGTGTGGGTGAGGTGAGGTTCCGAATGCAGGGGGTTAGTTGCCCTTCCCTCTCATGTGAGGAATCCCTAGAACGATCACTGGAACGACGGCGGTCACGTGAGCGGTCGCAACCCCCACTGGCACCATGAAGGCTCATCTTCCTCTGTTCTGCCTCCACTCAAGAAGCTGTAGTCTGACTGCTGCTTAAAAAAAAAATACAGATTTCATCATTTTCTTTTCAAAGGCCAAAAGACACATCTACTAAGATTGTAACAATGGTCAAAGGTAATGTCGGCTCAAAGCATTTTCTTTTGTCTCACTTTATCAACCTAAAAATAGCCATCTCAACAGAATAAGCCCTATTGCCAGCAGTGTTTTACAAGGAATAATTTGGTATTACACATAGACAGGAATGTATCTTATTCAAACATATTTGGAAACAGAGTATGGAATATACAAATACGAGTTCTATAGGAATGTAATGAAAAAAGGAGAAATAGTACAGGTTTTTGAAGATCTAGAGCCCATAGTAGATCTTAAGAATATACAATAACAACAGTATGAACCTAAACTGTATAATATTTACACATGCCAGGGTATTTGTATTATTTGCAGCAAGACAGTGTCAAAGGGGGACCCAGTGCTTGTTAATGAAGCTAAATGCAGATGTAAGAAGCTGTTATTGTGGTAAAAGGTTATGGTCTTGATTGACTGCAGCGTCCTGCCAGAGAGGAGACTCTGAAACAGTCTGTGTTCAGGGTGGGATTGATCAGCTACAATTTATCCAGCTTACTTTTGAGTCATTGAGGCATGCAGTTCTTTAAAAGAAAGACTGCACCCAATGACTTTCTCCGCAGAGCGAATTATATATAAATTATATTATATGCTGCATGTCATTGTCTGTGGATGTGGCAGCGGCGTACCATATGGGGGATTGAGGAGAGGATGAACTAAATGATTGCAGAGTACAACTGCACCATCATTGTATTTGCAAATGCAAATTCTTGAGCTGCTGCCGGAAGTATATTTTCTGCTGTGCCTTCTTGGTGAGGGAGACGATTTTAAGCTTCGACTTGGCTCTTGCATACTGTACCTGTACATGTCATGAACAGAACAATCTAAGCAAAGAAGTGTTTCAGGGAAAAAGGACAAAACTACCTACTTCCCACTATAGCCATTAATTTAAAATATAGAAGCACCAGAGTTTAAATGTCTACTTTTAAGCAGTTGTAAATGTTATTTTAAAACCAGCAAAGTATGCTTTCATGGACAGGCTTTCACAAGAGCCCTCAGGTAGAATATAGGAAAGCACCCAAACAACTGGACCGACCACATTCTGAAATGTTTAAATTACAGAGAGACTAAAGAAATACCCAAAGGCTATCCAGTACTTTTCCCAGAACACCCTTTTACTTCCTCTCCCTCAGATTGAGTTTTTTTTTTTAAACCCATGAGGGATCAACAAATGAAGCCTATTAAAAATGGTTATGGTAAAAATAATTAAAGAGAAAAAGAGATCAACCGGTACAGTTTCTTATTAAGGCCCATGCCAATACTCATTTTGACATTAGTCCAACCGATCTCTGATATGTGTTGGATTTTGAGGCAGATTCTTGGAGTTGATATTGCTTTATTCTCCTCCATTCACACGATAAAACACAATTACACAACACAAGTCCCAATGTAAACAAAACAAAACAACAACAAAAAACACAAAAAAAATATGCACCGAGTATGCACAATGATAGTGAAGCATACATGGGTTAAACCACAGAACTGAGACAAGTAAAACCCTTATAATGATATACCATATTGTCCTACAATCAAACACATCTCAGGCTTAAAACTTAATCGAGATGACAAAGTAAACAAGCACAAGGTAATGAGAAAAAAGAAAATTTAAACAAATTAAAGTTGAAAAGCTGGTACTTTATCCCTTTAAGTTGAGCAATATGTTGTTGCACAAAGGAATGACTGTGCATTATTTCAATTAACAAAGTGGCAAATCCCAAATTTGTTACACAATACTAACACAAAAATCTCTGATTTAGATTTAAAACACGTGTTTGATTAGTTGCAATTTTCTCTGTTTCTATACCACAACCCATTATCACACCTAATAATAAGGTCCCTCTGCCCAAAACTTAGATGAAGGAAATCATTTTAGTAGATTATACCCTCTACAGAACCAAGCAAAGTTTGATCATATTGAAAGATGATTGATATTCTAGAAAATTTACATCTACTTGAAATGAGACAAAAATAAATTACAAAAATGTTCCTAGTTATCTGATAAATATAAGATATATTCACATTTATCTTGATCCACAGAATAATTGGACAGATGTGTGGCTTTCCCATATTTTCGAGTTAATCTGCTTCTAACTCATTTTATAGTTTTAGAAAATATCTTTTAAGATTTTCCAAAGGGGCTCACCTCGAATGTTTGCAGAGTTTGCGAGGTCGGTTCGTCGCTAAGCGTTTCCAGTTTTCCGTGTCACTAGAGTTACTGTCATATGACTGCAGACGTGTTGCCATCACCCGAACAGGGGAGAGTCTAGTCTGGATCTTTCACCGTTCATTATCTCTACAGCCGTAATGGGTAAAAATCAACAAGTCAGTTCACTCCCCCTGTCAGTGACAGCCGCTAGAAACTCCTCAACTACATTACAGAATTACGTTTAAACGAATAGCTGTTGTCTAAAAACGAAACTCTGTTTCAATATATGCTTAAAGGAAACAATATGGGAATAAACTGTAGAAAAAAACGTTTCTTTGGCTGAGTCAGCCTACGGTTGTGCTAAATACTTAGCATGCTAACATTAGCTTGCTTTGTTAGCCGTACGTTACAATAGTTTTAATCCACTGTTCTTCGATAAGACTATCAAAAGCACATTTAAATAAAAATATCAAAATATGTGATTTGATATTCTAAAATGAAAACACAAACTACACAAATGCACACCTATCTTGCTTTGGTTTCCGCTATAATCCCTGTAGCTTCATGGTAGCTCCATAGCAAACCATCCCTTTCAAAACACTCACCCAGATGACGTAAGACGTGACAACCGTTGACGCCTTGACGTGCTAACGCAAACGGTGCGGCGCATTAGCTCTGCTGCGAAGTCTCAGCAGTTGTTTTTTCTATGTGTGTAAACGCTTTCAAAGATCTTAAAACTTTATTTGAAATTACCTAAATGTTTTTGTAAAAGTACTGCAGGGATGTCAACCGTTTTCTTTAAAGGGAATTAAATAAAGGACAACTCCCGGCAGATCTCGCGATAGGTTAAAAACTCCTTAATATTGTTAAACGGAAAGGCACGATTTATTTACCCTAAATTCAATAATTCGATGGATTTCTAAATGGATTACAATTTCTCGTATTATTTGCCATGACATCTTTATTTAAAGTATTTTGCTATTTTCAGTGGTGCACGTTTGTTATGAACGTTAAAAAAATCCTTAATGCTTTCCACTTTCAGCAGGAAGTAAATAATGTGCACTAGAGGGGGGGACTGTTTGGCAAGAGTTCAATATTAGTTTCTGTATAACAGATAAAAACACTGACAACATTAGTAGCATCTCCAAAGTGTTTAAATTCCCTATGCCATTATTTATTCCAAAGCCCTGCCTATCTCTGTTTAAAAGAGTTCCCAACTATGTTTCTCAAGTAATAGTAGAATTATCTTTGTCATTTGTATTACTCAAGTAAAAGTAGAAAGTAGTCTTCTAAGAAACAACTCAGGTAAAGGTAAAAATGTTTTTCGGAGAATGGCTATTACTGAGTTATTGCTGGATCATGGAACATGTGATTTAATGTTGAAAATGTATTGAATCAGACATAGCTATGTGCAAATTGTGGTATTTCAAAGCAAAAAAAAAATACAAATAATATGAGAACAAAAGAAAAATCTAGGACAGAAGAAACACTCGTCAAAATCAAAAAATTCAACCTCAACATAAGCTTATAAAACTAATCTTTTCAGTAGAATAAGCATATATGTTAGGAAACAATAAAGAATCTCTAACTGGAATATCAACTTTTTACTTTATTTTCACCTGATATCTTTATTTTCACCTCATATCAGATACCAAATTATTAATAGTGGGTTGGGTGCAACTAGGGTGGCCAGATGTCCGGCTTTAGGGCGGACAGTCCGGATTTTCATTGCACTGTCCGGCGTCCGGCGCCGCATCCAGCCGGACGTGTATTTGCCCTCCTTTACACCCAGATTCCACATACTCTGTCAGTGCTCCGCTCCGCTCAAGTACGTCGTGCGAAGTACTTGTCTGTCATGTAAATCAATGAGAGCTGTTCCACATCCTCCGCTACTCCGCACGTCTCTGTCCACGTACGTCCTCTCCGTCTTTCACCGTCAAAATACGGAACTGAGCTCTTTTTGTCTCCGCTCCCGTCAGTCCAGATCAAGACCCGCAATTGCAATCGCACCAAACAGGATAAAGAATGTAGTGAAGACCCGGTTTGTCAAATTAAATTATAGTAAAAACAGGTCGGTTACTAGAAATTAGAGCATAGTTCGTATATATTCCCAAAATTAAGAGCAATTAATTAAATAACTGGATGCAGACTATTGGTGCTTCAACAGACCAAAAAATTCTTATTGCAGGAATGGATGAAGAGATGATGAGTTTGGAAGCGGAGAACAAACATAGTTCATACAAACTATGGATGATCCTGTTTATTCCTGTTACAAAAATCCACAGCAGAAAGAGAAAATATTTGGGCAGAAACTGAACATCTGCTGGATGATGATGGGGATTTTTTTTAATATGTCATATTAAATTAAACGTTCACAGGGTTTATACCGGAATGAGGAACTCTAATTTAATGCTCTTTTAATGCTATTAGAAATAATTTTAATTTCCTCAACAAGTATCATGTACACAAGTTATTAGTATACATGAAATAAGGAGCTGTAAGCACAGTTCCATGACTCAAGTTTGTGTATATATATATATATATATATATATATATATATATATATATATATATATATATACAGTATATATATATATATATATATACAGTATATATATATATATATATATATATATATATATATATATATATATATATATATATATATATAGATATATATAGATATAGATAGATAGATAGATAGATAACATGGTGAAATCATCTTAGGCTGCAGCCATGTCACGAATTCCTCTTTTCCAGCCACTTTTTGACATTTGTATTGTCCTATTCTCTAGCTCTCTCTCCGCCTCAAGCTTCTTTTCCAAACAACTGCTTTATGATCAATTGCAGCAGTTCTGCTCAAATTAATCGTGTCAAAAAATAGTCACTTTTTAAACACCACAATGTATTAAATAAATACAAATGCTGGGAACCAATTCTTTTTTTACATCTCTTTAATATTTTGTTCTATTCAACTACACAAGCATCATCTTTAAACTACTAAGAATTGTACTATAAATGTGACTTTACCCGATTCTTATGTACACCTTAGTAATTGATATGCCGCACAATGTCCTCCTTTTTGGTGTTATAGAAATGGCCACCCTAGGTGCAACAGTAACCAAACATGTTACTCAGTAATAATAATTCTACAGGAGTAAATATAAAGTATGGTATGAGAACATAACTTCAGAAAACCTTTTTCTAGAATATACTCCAGTAAATGTAACTGATTAAATTTAACTGATTACAACTTACTTGTGTTTTTTTTTTTTTTTTACTGAGCTTTTCATTTAAATTAAGTAAATGTATCTGTCTATAAGCAGTTGCATTAATCTAGTTTTATTATAAACATATTTTGGTTTTAATAACTTTTATTCTATAGTTTTAATCTAGATGTATTTTGTTTATGTTATGTTATTTATTTGTTATTTTTTGTGAACCTGTTCAGCACTTTGGCATTCAAAGTGCATTATAAAAGTTTGCTGCTGATTGATTGGTTGATAAAAATAACATGATTAAAAGTATGAAATAGTAATCTGAGATAGAGCAAATGGGTTACAGATTGTGGCCAAATGAGACCCTCCTGAGGGGAATTTAATTTCATATGTTTTATAAATACAGATACAAAAATAGAAATGAAAAAGGAATAAACTGAAAACTCCTGGAAGCTACATTTCAAACAAAACTCTGAAGATAAGTTTTACCCTTCTTATTCCTTCTTTGCCCTATTATAGTAGTCCTGTAGTTCTGTGTTCGAGCATAGTTTGGGTCTATTTTATTTAGTTTCAGTATACGGGTTTGGTTAGGTGGCGGTATTTTTGTTTGTACATGAATTGTTTCTCTGACCTATATTTTTGCTCTAACACTGGTGGCGCTGTGGGTGAAATCTATTTAAGTGTCAAGGTAACGGCAGTAAGTGAAGGGTGTGGGGAGGTCACACGTTTATTTTTAACCATTCTCTGTTAAATACGGGTTTGCTTCATTATATCCACATATGGATCAATATGACAATTTCCTTTGCATGCTGCCATAGACCGCCACCCAGTAATCTGGATTGCATTCAGTATTCAGTGTGTGCATAATAAATGGGGGTGTTCCCAAACTTATCCCACTCAGGACGTTGCCTTTTGAATGCGTTAGGACCTGGATTTCTTGCACCCAGAAGCGACCAAAGTTAGAGGAAATTTGATGGTCACTACATTTATGTTTTTATTTTTAAACACGTATTTAAAAAAAGCTTAATAAACACCAACATCGTAATAGATAGGTGCTCAACCAGAGTTACAGTGAAAAGTCAGAAGAGAAAATATTGTAAGCTTTGCTTTATGAAGGCCATTTCACTGTTTGTATGTACAGTTATATTAAAAATAAATGTTGCACTCTAAGGTTCAGTTCCTACACAATTTGCAAATAATAAAAATAAGTTTAGGTCAATTTAAAGACTAATGCAGATCCACTTACAGAATGAAACTGTAGGGAAAGGCAAAAGTTAATTATATACAGACACTGTCTTTATGACCATAAAACACTTTGATGAATTTTACCTGTGTATAGCAGTTAGAATGCCTATACAACAAACGCAAGGCAAGTCAATCACATCAAAGCAGTTACCAAAAGGGCTAGTAAAGGTTGCCCAGAGTTTAGGGACAAAATTTAAAGTAGGGATTTCATATTAATACCAAAGTAAACTGAAGAGAAATCCATTTGAGTGAAAACAGCTCCAGAAAAAAGTTGCAGAAAACCAACAATCCAATACAAAGTGTGAGAAAAACACCAACAATAACAAAACAGTGTGGCTGTTTGATAAAGTAA
Source organism: Cyprinodon diabolis (assembly GCA_030533445.1). Classification (NCBI taxonomy): domain Eukaryota; kingdom Metazoa; phylum Chordata; class Actinopteri; order Cyprinodontiformes; family Cyprinodontidae; genus Cyprinodon; species Cyprinodon diabolis. The sequence goes on along the minus strand of CM060065.1, from coordinate 25,027,028 downwards.
TGTTTTTTCTAATTAAAATTGTGTCATTTAAAGAGTCCTTCTCAGTCCTTCTCTTTGCCAACATGATAGATTCAGGATTTGTAGAAAAACCTGTTGGTCCTTTAACATTTAAAGATAAAAAAAAAAAAAAAAAGTTTTGAAGGGAATTAATCGTGGCTAGATGAAATGCTTAATCATATTCTCTCTCAATGTGAGTAAAAGAAAGTCAAATATAAAATAAAAAAAAGCATTAAAAATGTTTACAAATTTTAAATATAACAAAAATATAAGTTAGCATAAAAATAAAACACGTTAAATAAAAAAATAGATAGCTTAGCTGTGAGGAGCGAAGCTTTTGGTTAATAAGATATTTATACAAACTGCAAATTACTTAGGTTTTTCACGTGTTCGGCCTGGAAACACTTTCTGGTGGAAGACTTTTTAAGTTTCCTAGTTTGGCATATTTCGGTTTAGGGCTGGCAAGGACAATTTTTTTCAGCTTTTCCTGGAGCCAGTCCTGTCTTTCTCCAACTTGCTTGTGTTCCTGGACATTGTGCATAAACTGCACCTCACCGATGGATCTCTTTCTGTAAAAACAAACAATGGAAAAAAGATGACACTCTTTTTAATACACAGCTTATATTAATTGCATGTAAAAATGTCATTCTTAGTTTATCCATAAATCTATATTCAAAGTTCTTAATAAAAACAGAATTAAGATTCATACTAAAATAATTGATTACCTTAGTACATATGCCTCTGTAAGGATATTGGTAAATAGAAGGATTACAGCCAGTGTTTCCAAATACTTTAACGCAGACATTTGCTTAACTGAAAAAAAGAACAGAAATTCATTGGTTAGGAAATTATTTTAGTCCATTTTCAGTGCAATATGTATTTGGATCATGTCATGCAAAGTTAAATTTAAAATATCTATACACAGTCAAACTCTCTTACCAGATTTTCTGTCCTCATAAAGTAAAAAAATCATCTGTTTTATAAATATCAGGCCTGTTCGATCTGAGAGAAGTCAAACTTGTTGATCACTTTCTTGAGCGAAGGGCGTCTCTTCTTTATATACACGGTCACCCTCCCCGATCATCAATGAGCAAATTTCACTGATGATGATGATGTCACTTTTCAAATGCATCAGTGGGAGCAGGCATCTGCAATGACACCTCCGCCACCACAATTCACAACCAACTCATCTTTCAACACCTCAGCTAAGGGCCGCCATTTGTTGAAGCATCTTTTATTTAAAGTTGGGTGGTTTCTTCCACAATGCTGGACAATCTGACTTTTACTGTGATACTTCTAACATGATGCACTTTGTTGTCGCTGGTGGTGAGTATATATTTTGATTGGACATGCCTCATGCAGTGGGATTGCAGTGAAAACATATACTCTTTGAAATGGCTGCGACTGTCATACTAAATTTATTAGCAAAGCAATTACTTTTATGGTCCATCTCATGAAGCATGCAAGAGGTCAAGGGGGGGTTCAACTCAGCCATCCTTATGAAACTGAAGCAAAGCCCCTCAATTTAAACAACAATTAGTCCTCAGAGGGTGCAGACATTGGTGTTTTGGAGAATGGCTGCTCTGCCTGTTAAGAAGCAAATCTAATAACCAAAGTTTCCTACGCTTCCCGTTAATGGTGTTTTGAATCAGTAAATTATGTTTGGAACCTTATTTATTTTAATTGGTTTTGAGCCTAAAATATGTGTCTTTAGTTGAAGTAAAGATCATGTAACTTTAAGTTAAATTGTTAAATTGAAGCAAACGTCGAGCATCTTTCCACCATATATGGCCTTCTAGAAGGAATCAGTGGGGCAAGGCTGAGTGTTGATTCTCACTGCAGTCCCATCTGTAGATTCGCTCAGGACATCAATCACGCTGGGATGACTGGGCATTTGAAAAACATACAGTTAACCTCCTTCGAAATGCTTGGCATTACATTTGTGTGATACATGGGTTGTGGATAACCTTGTCAGGGTGTCACAAGGTGCATTAGGTAACCATGAGGGATCTTTTCTAAATGTGGCAAAGGAATGATTATGAAATGACATAAGGAATAGGTGTCACAGAGGAACCTATATCTTTCTGTCATTTAAATCTCAAGCATGATGAGCCGCACACTTACATCTTACATGATACTCTTCTGCAGCATTCAGTGAAATTATATACGATGGTTGAAGATGTAACTTTAAAGATGTTCATAATTTTTATTACATGCTGGTAGTAAAAGTATTTTAAGGTTTTAAGCATGTTCCCTTGTAAACTATTGCTTTATGACTGTAAATTTATGGTAAACAGTTAAATAAGGAAAACAAAATTTATTCACTACAGAGAACAAATAGTGAAAAAGGCCTGAGTAATAGATCAGCCTTTCAGAAACAGAATAGAAGTACTTGTAAGGCTATGTGAGCTTTGTCTTTATCAGCCCTCCCCATCGGGCACATTAACAGCTCCTAGCACCACCTGTGCCTTTAACTTGGCAGAATTTTTTTTGCACACGTGTAGTATACTTAACCAAGTTGCTCTCATTACCTCATGCACCCACAATGTGAGCCATCCAAGCTATGGTATGTAGCTGGTGTGCAAGAGGACTTGTCAGGGACTAATGGGAAGAATTGCATGTAAATCATTAACTTGGGTCACCCTCATGTCACAAAGAAAGTAACGGTCACAAAATGACTCATCTCTGTTTAAGAGTGCTGCCTTAAACAGAAAAAAATCTGGGTTTGCAAAAGCTTTGTATTTTCCATTTTCATTTCTGATTTCTATTATTTTTTTCAATATCTAACGAGAGGAACCGCAGCTGCAGTGTATGAGTTATTTTTCTGTATGGATGACTTATCTTCAGTGGAACAGCTGCATTTCTCTGGCCTATGCATTGTGAGTTTGGAGGTGTGGAAGGACAGCATCATTGCTTTCTCTGATCTCTATAAATGGATGAGATCTCATCCTACATAATGATTGTTAAAGGGAAAGTCCAGTCATACTCAAAATTCAAACTTCTGAAAGTACTTTAAATATGAAATTATTACTCACTGTTCAATGAATGATGAAAGTGTTTTTAATTAGGAGTAATTTCATTTGAATGTGCTTTACCGGAGACATACATGTTTTTCAAAGAACACTACTGCCACCTATCTGGTTGTGACATCATGGTGTGGTATCGGCTGTTGATCAAGTCCCAATGCTGTATCTGGTGTTTGTCACTATGCATTACTGTCCAAGTCATCTTGAAAACATTCTCCCTCTTTTATTTGAGTTTTTACGGCACTAGTGGCTCATTTTATGGATAGTAGGCTGACAGGACGCCTGAAAACATACTTCTTTGAAATGTTACATATCACATGTTTTTTCTCTGGGCAGAAGTTTGATGGCAAATCCTCCCTCTTGTCATGATGCGCAGGTTTTACTAGCCCAGATGCAGAACTCACAGACAGAGAGGCAGGGGAAAGTCCAATATTTTATTGGATTCGGTTGACAGGTTGACAGGATGTTTGACGGACTTACAGGTTTGCAGATTCAGACAGGCATGGTGGCACAGGAAACACAACAATCCGGCCCAGAGGAGAGCTTTCACTCAGCTTATATAGAGAGAGCTCCTTTAATCAGCAGATAGAAAACAGCTGTCCATGCTGAGCCAAAGCTCCCCAGGCATGGATCCACGGCGCCCTCTGGTGGGCAAAGCCCCGAATCCTAACAGTACCCCCCCCTCAAGGGCGGATTCCAGACGCCCCAAAGAAAAAGAAAACCCCCAAAAAACAACTCGCCCATGGAGGGCGAAGGGCGAACCAGGGATGCCAGGCAGAGTCTCAGGTGGCCGGCCATGGGACCGGCAGCAGAGCAGAGTCTCAGAAGCTGCAGGGATCTTGGAGGAGGGCGCCACCTCCGCTTCAGCAGGAAGCACCGGGAGAAACACTGTCTCCGCTTCAGCAAGAAGCTCCAAGGAGGATGCCACCCCCCACTCCAGCACAAAATCCCGAGGAGGACGCCGTTCCGCTCTCGCTGCTCTACAACAAGCTCAAACAGGGCCGCCCACTACGGCTCTGAATCAGGAACTGAAGAGGCCGCCGACTGCGGCTCCACATCCAGAGCAGAGGAAACCGCGGACTGCGGCTCCGCATCATCAGGAGCAGAGGATGCCACCGACTGTGGCTCCACCTCCGGAGTCTCTGGAAGACGCAGAGCAGGCTCAGGGGTCTCCAGACGGCACAGAGCGGGCTCAGGGGTCTCCAGACGGCACAGAGTAGGCTCAGGGGTCTCTAGACGGCACAGAGCGGGCTCTCCAGGAGCGCGAAGAAGGAGTCTGCTGGGCTAGTCTGTTGGCCGGATTGTTCTGTCATGATGCGCAGGTTTTACTAGCCCAGATGCAGAACTCACAGACAGAGAGGCAGGGGAAAGTCCAATATTTTATTGGATTCGGTTGACAGGTTGACAGGATGTTTGACGGACTTACAGGTTTGCAGATTCAGACAGGCATGGTGGCACAGGAAACACAACAATCCGGCCCAGAGGAGAGCTTTCACTCAGCTTATATAGAGAGAGCTCCTTTAATCAGCAGATAGAAAACAGCTGTCCATGCTGAGCCAAAGCTCCCCAGGCATGGATCCACGGCGCCCTCTGGTGGGCAAAGCCCCGAATCCTAACACCTCTTCAAGTTGGCAATCCAATAACCAGGACCTCAGTAACCCGTCCGTGGAGGATCATGATTTTTTTTACTTTTACCCGATGTATTACAACATCCAACTGCCATGCATGTGGGCATTGTCTGTTTAACAATAGCTCTTGTGAATTTCAATGGTGAAGTCCTCTCGAAATCTTAGATAATTGTTGTTGATTGCAGATGTGTCTAGTAGTTCCAACTGATTTTGCTTGTAAAGCTGGGAGGATGGCGTTAGGCTTACTGCACTGTGACATCACTGCCGGAAGATGTCAGCAGTGAGGTGGTACTATATTTGGGCAAAAATTGCCAGTCCCTCAGGCACGAAAATTATAATTTTTATTTTTTTTACTGATTAACACTAAATTCATTAAATCACATATTCGTTTTAGGTATAGATAATGATCCATTGATCATTCCTTGCTGACTGGACTTTTCCTTTAAACAAACACCCATATCGGAGTAATATTTAACTGATTTATAATTGTGTACTTCTGAAATGGAGGAAAAGTCAAACGCTGCAATACAGTTATCAGCTTCTGTGTCCGACAAGCTCTTCTTAGAGCTGATCTTCTTAGGCTGTTTGGCTAAACTAAGCCTTTTTTTTTATAATTCCATGAAACAAGCTCACTGAGAATGAAATGGAGCACAGTTAGTCACAGTAAAAAATAAGCCCTTAGCTATGTCTAAGAGAGAAACAGGACTAAGCACTGATAAAAACAGGCACACCATGATCATCTATAATAGAAGTTGTTGACGGCAGCAGCTCAGCTGATACTTTTAGCTGATGCTATATGCTAAACAGATCACCGGACCAGATAATGCTGATATGTAGAGAAAAAGTCAGTAGTGGATATAACAAAAACCTGCAGAATTGCAGAGTAGAAGTAGAAAGAAGAAGAATAATGAAAAAGTAGTCACTTTGTCTTCTGGCAGTCCAAGGCTGTACCAGTGTAACTATAGAGATAGCTCTATAGTTATGGTTAGCCACTCTAACTAAGAGCTTTATCAAAAAGAAGAATTTTATGTCTAGTCCTAAAAGTACACAGGGTCTCTGTCTCATTGGATTTAAAAGGGTAGTTGATTTCACAAGAGATAAGCTTGATAACTAAATGATCTGCTTTCAGTTCTACTTTTAGAAATTCCAGGAACCCCTAGTAACCCTGCTGATTAAAAGCAAAGTGCTCTATTAGGAACATAAAGAACAACCTTACTGAATTTCCCTTCCTGGATTAATAAAGTATAATTGAATTTAATTGAATTTCTGATGTGATACAGCTTGGTTATTTATGGCTTTATACTTACGAATGAGAAATTAAAATTCTGCTCTAGATTTAACAGAAAGCAAATGAAGGGAAGCTAAATTGCATTATTTTAAATTTTCATAAGAAATCAAATTGCAGCGTCTCAGTTGAGCTAAAGGTTTTTAATAACCTTTTTGTTGACTTTCTGATAGTAAACAATTGCAATAAGTAAGAAATGCAATACACAAAGTTTCTCAGCATCACCCCATGACAAGATATGTCTCAGTTTGTGCAGCAACATCCCTTTAAAATATAAGGATTTATCATCTAAAATTATTGAAGTCCAGGTTAAGCATATTTAATTTTAAATCTCTTAACTAAACTATAAAAACTCAGCTTAGCTACTAAACTATTACTGTATATACACTTATCTAGAGGAATGTTGAATAAGGTTAAAAAACTAGTTGAGAACAATTGGAATTAAAGGAGGTAGATGATTGAATCTAATAAAATAGAAAAACAGGTCAGGAACCCTTAAAATGGCAGGGTAACAGTTTATTACTGCCAGGGAACCCATCTAACTAATGGACACCCAAATGGGTCAGAGCTAATACATGGTGGAGTATTAAGCTACAAGTATTCACAAGTATTCACAAAAGTACCATATCACCATTAATGTACAGTTAATGTATATACGATGACTAGCGACATGTGAACTACTGACTAGGGTGCAAAAGGAACGGATCTGTGAGTGAGCTGTGTTTTAGACAAATAAGCCAATGTGTGAAAGCATACTTCTAGAAGATACTGTATATCTTGACCATTTTGTTTTATGTTCTCTCTTTTCATGCACCTTGTCCTGTCTCTATCTCTTTCTCTCTCCCCTTAGTTCTTATTCTCTCCCTCTTTCTCACCTTAAATCATTTTGAATACAATTTCGGATACAAGCAGCAAGCGGAACCTTACGGCTACAGTCATAGTGGTCTGCTTTTGAAAGCAAAGCGGTTGGATTATCATCTAGCTCTGGGACATCTATTCCCAGAGCCATATTGGCAAAACAGGACACACACACATACACATAAAAAGATAAAGAAGCCTATATCTAACAGTCAAAAAGGAACTCATCTTAAAGGACTTTCTGGTCATATCTTAGCACTTAAGTCTGATAAAGTGTATCAGAAAACACATAATGTTAATTTCCTAATAGAGTTTAAATACTTATTGATATAACATTTATCATAACTTCACTAAACATTTAAAAAGTATTTGCTTCTGGTTCAAACATAGTTGGTAACTAACTTGTTAGCGTTTCAATTCAGCTTTTAAAACTTGGTAAAGCACATCAAAAAATGTTTAAGACAATTTTGAAAAGAACTCCCTATGAAGATGATAAGGAGTTTCAAGCCTTCATGAAAGCTTTGGTATGTGATTTTTGCTGGCATGGCTATAAGCAGCCACTTAAAGTCATACTGCCAAGCAGCCACTATGTTCTGTGATCTTCATCAGTTTCTGTTGAGTCTGAAGTTTCAGTCTTCCTGCAAAACCAAAGGTAAGAAAGATGCAGTTACTCTGACCTGTTGCATATGCTGTGGTTGTTTGAAAGCAGTCCGTTCATACTTTGGATCAAAGTTTGAAGAATAGTGTCTATAGCCAGCAGGGACACAAGTCTCCCCTAGTCCAACCGCATGGTTAGTGGGTCCAAAAATATTTTAAATTTTGTGAACAAAGTTTAAATCCTGGGGCCCAAAGCATCCCACGATGTCTGAGAACAAGGGTGCCCAAGAGTATCCCTCAAGAGCTACCATCTTGAAACTTTTAGATGTATCTCTTCTCTAACACACCTGCATTAAATGAGTGCTTTTGCTGAGGTGAACTGTGGGCTGCAGAAATTCATCTGTTTGATCTGTAAGAACTAATTTGACATGGTTTGTTTCAAGTCCAAACAATGCTATCGTCACATTGAGCACAATTACTGTAGTGTATTCCAAATCACTGTAATTCTTTGAAAATACCTAATGCTCTGATTCCACATCATCCGTTCCTGTAAATGCCAATTTTGTTGCAGACTGCCTCTGTGAAAAATAATGCCCACAATATCTGTGGTATCAACGTCAAGCTCTGCTCCAAGTTCCTTTAGGCCCAAAGAGAGTATGCATGCAAGGTCCAGCAGGAGCCAAGTGGAAGGTGTGGAACAAAACATTTAAATTGTCCATTGTTTAACTGTGAAGAAAAAAGAGCAGGATTGTGGAAGGTTAGGTTTTGGAGTAGCCACAGAGAAGGTTGAACCATTTTTATTATTTAACATGAGTTGCTCCATTGAGTGAACGGATATGAGTGCAAAAAGCATGGTGGATGTTGAATCTGAGGATAATATTTTATCAGAAACATGTCACTGCTCAGTTGTACTCCCCTATGTGAAGATTCAAAATTATTTAGGATGCCACAATCAAAGACAAAAACATAAAAGCCAGCCATATTGTCAAGGCTCAGAACAGAGGACCAGAGTTAATTTCATCAACCATGACGATGACGAAAATATTTTGTCAACGCCTCTTTTTCCCGTGACGATGACGAGACGATAACGCACAAAAATTGCTTCCAGAAAATAAAAATATGGCGAAAATAAAAGCTGATTTTCGTCAACGAGACTAAGACAGACGAAATTTACGATCCATTGATGAATGGACATTAAGAAATGTAATTGTTTATGATTAATTTGTAATTGTTAATATAAGTGTTCCTTGAGCTTCATAGAAAACTCACTGCGGATACCGGTGTGCGGTTTGTTAAACAACTCCTGCATGTATGGAGCCATTTAATCTACAACGCGAAGGGAAACACCGGAGGAAGGACGCCACCAAAGAGTCTGTGGCTTCAAAATGGCAGGGGCCAGGCATCTGAGTAGCCAACATGCTGCCATATGGAGAAGGTAAGGAACGGGTGGGCCTGTAGTAGAAGGAACGTGTGTGTGTGCGCGCACAGGCGCATGAATGTGAATGTATGTGTGTGCGCGGGCACAAGCATGTGGCTGCGTGTGTGTGTGTGTGTGCCTTCCTGTGCCTGTGTCTGTCTGTCTCTCTGTCATAGAAGAAAGATGTTCTACTGATACACTGGATATTAATCATTTAAATTTCTTCCTCAGAACTAGATTCCTGACACAGTGAAACCACAGCCAAATTAGACCTTGGGGAAGGAAGAGAAGTCTGTTGCAGAGATGTTGGGAGCACCCCCACCGTACAAACCTGACTCCAAAGAGCCGAAAGCCCTGGACAACTCAATGACAAAGTGGATTGGGTGTTCTGGCCTGCCTGTAAGGACCATTGTGGATGAAGACTTTGTGGATATGATGAAACAAGCTGACAAAAGGTTTAATGTGTACAGTGTGATATATGTTAAAAAGAGAATCAGTGTGTGGAGAAGATCTATTCTGCACACTGTTATATAAATAAAATAGAGAAAAAGACATTTTTAACACCTCACTGAATCGACCCGTAGTGCCAGCATGCTTCAAGTCTCCCACCATCATTCCAGTCCCAAAGAAGCCTCAGGTCACCTCACTCAAAGATTACCGGCCTGTCGCACTGGCTCCAGTCATGATGAAGTTCTTAGAAAGGCTGGTTAAAGAACACATCGTCTCCAGTCAACATTTGACGCGTTTCAGTTCACATATTGACGGAACCACTTCACTGAGGACGCCATCTCTGCTGTTCTCAACCTGATCCTGGCACACCTGGAGGAGAAGAACAGCCAAGTGCGGATGCTGTTCCTGGACTTCAGTTTAGTTTTCAACACCATCATCCCACAGCATCTGATGGGCAAACTGGAACAGCTGGGCTTCAATACACCCCTCTGCTATTGGCTGCTAGACTTCCTCACCAACAGACCTCAGTCTTTCAGGGTCCGTCAGAACACCTCTGATGTCATTCTCCTAAGCGCAGGCTTCCCTCAGTGCTGTGTCCTGAGCCCCCTGCTGTCACCCTGATGACACGTGACTGTGCCCCCAGGTTCACCACCAATCACATTGGGAAGTTTGCGGACGACACCACAGTGGTGGGCCTCATCAGAGACGACAACTACCAGAACTACAGAGAGGACGTGGAGCAGCTGGTGGACTGGTGCAAAGATAACAGCCTGATACTGAACGTGGAGAAGACAAAGGAGATCATCTTGGACTTCATGAAGAACTGGCCTAACCACACTCCACTGGTCATCAACAGCTCAGCTGTAGAGGTGGTCAACAGCACCAAATTCATGGAGGTGCAAATCACCGACAACCTACCCTAGAATGTAAACACCACCTCACTGGTCAAAAGGCCACAGAAGTGCATGTACTTCTTGCAGAGGATGAGGAGAGCCAACCTGCCCCCACCCGTCCTCACCACCTTCTACAGAAGCACCATAGAGAGCGTTCTGACCAGCTGTCTCACTGTGTGGTGTGGAGGCTGCAGCATCTGAGACTGGAGCAAGGTGAGAAGAGTGGTGAGAACAGCAGAAAAGATCACTGGGGCTCCTCTTCCCTCCATTATATTATTGAACACATTTCATCCCAGTGCTGCGTGTACTGAGCCTGTAACATGATAAATGACCCCTCACCCCCCCACCATGGACTGTTTTTCCTGCTGCCCTCTGGGAAGAGACTTTGAAGCATCCGATGCAGGTCCACCAGATTCCAGAACAGTTTCTTCCCCACTGCCAATAGTCTGCTAAATGTTATATAAAATGGGTCATAAAAAAAACAAAAAACAAAAAAATACCTGAATGTTGGAACTGTAACTATACAGCCATTAGATGCATCACTTTTTTTCACCACAGTGTCTTTTTTTATCACAATGTTTTTTGTTTTTTTTTATCACTTATACTGCGGTAATTACAACCAAACATAGTAAAAAACACACAATGTTCACCAATACACAGAAAACAATCAAACAAACAAAAGTATGGAATAAGTTTCCAATTGCTTTAACTCACTAACAAGCTTATTCCACAAATCAACACCTTTAATAGAAATACATCTTTCCATCAGTGGCGGCTGGCCAATAGAGGGGCGTTGGGTGCTGCCCCACCAGCCCAATGACCCTGATTAAGACATAAAAAAACCCAAATTAAAATTAAATTATAAAATTAAAATATTTCAAAATAAATGATTAAATGTGCAAGATAAATATTTCAACAAAGCTACGCCCGAAGCTGGCAGGAACTGTCATCACAGTTGTGTGGATGATTGAAATACGGCAAAAACAATCTAGAAATAAGTTAAAATGTCTTATATTTAGTGTATTCACCCTTAATTTGAACAGGTTAACAGGATGATTCACCAATGGCATGAGTATTTTTACCCTTGAAATAAGTAAATTAGATAAAATGCACTTAAAATAATACAATTTCGAATCTTTGTTCTGATTTTAAATTTAAACTGTCTTGCTTCATTGGCAGTGTCTCACTTACCTCCTCAATTCAAGAAAAAAATATATTTATTTAAAGGAAAAAATTACATATTTAGATTTCAGTTTTTTGCAGTGCAGGCCGTGTCGCGGGAGGGAAGCAAACTTACCAAGAGAAGCTGGAGGTGAAACCGTTTGGACCCGATCAGCCGAACATCAAAATTTATCAGCAGTACAAAGACAGATGGAGACGGTACACTCTGTCTTTTTCCAGGAACTTGTTTAACTACAAACTTGGCTAACTGCATGCAGCGAGGCTAATGCTTTATTCTGCCGCATTGACTGCCTGCCTCCCTTTTCAAACGGATCTGACCTAGCATGGATAAAGATACGAAGGATTGATTTAAAGCACTTTTTAGGAAAGGCAAATTAGCGTGAACAATCTGGGATTAACATGGAAAACAATATAATATAGTTTACGTTTTCTAGATGTTTTTTCATTTGCATAGTTGCTCTTAAATTAACACATTCTCAGAAAATAAATAGGTTTTTGCTGGTGTGAGAGGAGACAATGAGGGAGCCAAGGTGAAAGCAACAAACACACACACACACACACACACACACACACACACACACACACACACACAAGAGGGCAACAGAGGACAACAGAAAAACCTGAGAACTAACATGAATCTAGAAACTACAACAAAATAGGAAATACACCAATAAAACTATGAAACATGGAGCAAAGTAAAGCACAACAGAACCAAAACCATGACAGTTTTATATATTAAACAAAATATAAAGCTGACTAATAAATTCTCCATTATTAAACTGGTACAATATTTTTTGGGGTCTGTGACACCAACTTGGACCATGCAAAACACAGATTTGCCTTCAAAGAACCTCAGAAGGGCAAGATTTAGGTACAAAAAGTAACCCTAAACATGAAACTATGTTTTGTTTTTATAAAGTGTTTTTATAATGTTTTTGGTTGTTGGCATTCATATAAATATACTGATGTGATAACTTTGGTTTTTGAATTTATAGCACTCCCTAGAGAAAACTCCACAAGCTGCCACTGCTTTCCATCACTGCTGTTCTGTACCTGGAGTTTTAGGAAATATCTATTCCTTTTAAGTAATACTTACTTTTCCCTTTTAAAAAATGCATTTTGAACAATTAGGCTTTTTGTCAAGGGCATGAATTATTGTAACTTAGCCTTTTTTTAAGAATCTATAAATAAACACATGGCATTTATTTATTTTTTTTTTTTTACTAAACATCGTTATCGGTCTTAAGTAAAACCAAACAATTATCAAACATTTATCAAACAATTCAAATTCAAGCTATCATTCTAAATTTGTTAAAACATTTTTATCTCTAAGGAAACTCAGGAGATTGGATCAGGTCATTGACTTGATTGTAATGAATGTATTGTTTAATATTTCAAACTGAAATAGGTGACACTAGTTAATAACTTATCTGATTTATTGAGAGTCATTTGTAGAGACTACCAGAAAATGCTATGCAACAACACTATTCAATACTTATACAATTACCATAAATAAAAATACTTTTCTTATGATAATTACAACATATTGTTAATGAAATATGCTCATTTTAAAACACACATACACTTGTTTTACATATATTTTTGGTTTACGATTAAATTTCATTCTAAGAGCGCGTGAAATTTCCCCATACAGGATACATTTTTACAGTGTTAGAAAAAGTGAATGATGATGGTAATCACTATAAAATAAAATAGTTTAATCATCAGTGGATATTGTCTTTTTCTTATATTCTCACAGTTTCATTTAAGATAATTTTTTCAGCGCTTTAATGAAAGGTCCAAAAACTGTAATAATTTCAGCTTTAGTTCATAGGATGCTCAGGAATTAGTTACCTTTTGTTTTTAAATGTGGGTAGGGTTGGCCAAGTGGGTTTGAGCAGTGCCCTTATGCTCTGAGGAAGCTGCAAGTACCTGGTTTGATCCTCTCAGCCTCCACTCTGGGTCTCTGAGCAAAACCCCTAACCCCACACTGCTCCCTGGGCGACACGCAACGGCAAGCCCACTGCTCCCAAAGGGGATGGGTTAAATACAGAGAGTGAACATCCCCATTGTGGGACAATAAAGGGATTTACATTTTTTTTAATTAAATGTCTGATTTTGTGTTTGGGATAAAACTTCACCTTTAACTGGTGCAATGACAGGTGAAAGTTGAAGTCGAACATTTCCAAACAAATGCTGCAACAAACTGTATATTACTAATTTGCACATTTTTTCCTTTTTTGGCACAGGTCGTTGTGTAGAAGTGGTCTGGATAACTTGTGACAGATAATCTGTTGTCACATCTGAGCAACATAGTTGTGAAATCTACTGACTAGTAAAACACAATCTTTTAGTGTTATATTAGCTTATTTTACTGTGTATCCACAGGGAAATATTAAGTATCCTATTCTGAAGTTTATATATTTTTCTTCCATACAGTCTGACATAAATTTATTTATAGATACCGTTCCCCAAGTATTTTGAAAAAAATAAAATAAAATAAAATTTCATAAATTTTTTTACCCAGTAACAGCCTTGTCCTTTAATTTCCCCAGAAAGTTGGTGATATAACAGAAAACTGTTTTCCTGAGTGCACAGGGGAGATTCAGGAAGCACAGACATTCTTGCTATGTATTGCTATTTGCTATGTACCTCTTCTCATAAATGCACCTTCAAACCACCAGTTTCTCAAAAACATTGGTCTCCTGCTGAACATGCATGATTCTCCCATGAAGAGGCATCTGATATGTAGCAGCTATGACTGTTTAGCTTCAGATGGATTCAGATTGTAGATCAACTGCAAGCAAAATTTTATTTAAATAAGATCCCAAGAGTTGTACATTTCTTTTTATTTCTTTTTTTATGCTGTATGTCATTAATTACAATTGACCAGCGAAACACCAAATAAAAATTATGTACAGGAGTTTTTTTGGAAATGTTTAAAGGGACAGAGGAAAGGAAAACATGTTTATGTCTAAAGGTTTGTCATTATACTCAACACAAATCAATTTGTCCACAAGAGGTCACTGTGATCCATGAATACAGTAGGTAATGTAGACCCTAATCAAGCTGTTGTAAGAAAAAGCCTTTGATGACCAGTATGTCTACAACCATAATAAACTGTGGTCTGTTTTTAAAATAGGAAATGCAGTTAAAATTAATTTGTTAAAGAGAAGAATAACCACACAAAACTTCTAAAACAAGAGATTGTGTCTTTGTAATAAAATTAGGAAACATAAAATAAGCTTATAAGCCACCAAATTAAAGATTTCCATAAAATCCCAAAGATTTCCTTTGTTTATACACTATATAAAGGGAGATTCCCAGCGTGACGTTTCCACCTACTTGGAGGTTTGTTTAGCTTTGAACATAATTCATACAGAAAAGGCACGTCCTTCCATTCACTGTTACTGAAATTCAAATAAAATCAGTCTGCATTAGTTCCATTTCGTAATAAAGAACAAAACAATATTAATAGCTGTTTAAAAGCACAGAAATACTGGCTATGTGTTCCTAAATGAGACAATAATAAACAATATACTTAAAAGACATAAACTGTGAGGTACAACCAGACAGAGAGTCATATAAACTGACCTATCAACTGAAGAACATCTCCAGGATTAAACTAGTCTCAGCAGGGTATTTAAAAGGAATCCATCCATTTGTATTTAGTCAAACAGAGTAGTGCAATGTTTTCTTCAAAGGCCTTTTGCATTTTAATGATGCAATATTTGAACAAAAAATCAAAGACAGCCATAACTAATTCACATTAATGCACTGTGTATGAATAAATATTTGGACTACTTATTCCCACAGGAGTGCTTCAGAAGTAATTTGCCGGTCATGATGAAAGCTACATTTTCCTGGTTAAAGTTTAACTACATGTGGTGCAGTCATAAAATTTAGTTCCACCTCAGATATATCTGTTGAAAAGCTAGTCAAGCTTATAGTTTTATTCAAGTGCTGTCACTTTTTTCAAGATGGGCACAGTACAATACTGTATATTGATAACTTAGTGTTTTTCATTTGTAATATTACAGTGCGACTTAATCTCTTTGTCACACATTAGCTCTTATCCATTAATCTAGGTGTATCTGGAAGTGTGAATTACCCCAAAGGCAAGAATGATATGAGGTCAAATATATTAACAGGTTTTTAACATAGCATCAATGTTGCCTTCATTTAATGGATGCCTACTGGGGGGATTGATTTGGCAACTAAATCATTCTTTCACTTTTAAGAATTATTTGATTAAAATAGATGATTTGCTGCCTTTTAAGTATCAAATAAATCTCTGAATTGAACTGCATTCACATGTTCTTAAGAGTAAATGGCTCCTTATAGATTTGATTCATGGTGTAGCCTCTGGACTGTAAGCCAACTGAGTCCTGTGTTAAACTAAATGATTACATTTCTATTGATAACAAGATTATAGTGAAGCAATTAAAGCTTTTAACAGTATGGTGAGCAGTAGATAGGTACACTCAATGGAACAGGAACTTACCAATTGTCAAAGAGAAAGTTGCAAAACATGTAAAGTGTTGGTACAGCACCAAAAAGTGACGCAGTCGTTTTTTTTGTTTTGAATTCTTGTCATTGAAGGTATGGAGCAGAGTAGACTTAAAATGATCGCTGCTGTCATCAGTCTGCAGAGCAAGGGAGATGGGCTAGAACCATACAATATCAGACCTCAGTTTGGGAAAAGATGATTGATTACTTTACAGATGCTGTGTTGCACAAAAGGATCTTCAGAGAATGGTGCAGAGAGGATGCACCCAGTCACAAACGAGACAGTGGTACTAGATGGACCTCCAGCGTCTAAATGTTGAAGCAGAGGCAATAAGACAATGAAGTAATGAATGAATGAATGAATTGACCAATTAATCAATCAATCAATAATCAATCAATCAATCAATCATCAGGTAAGTAATTCAATCCTATCTTCAGAGGAGAGTAAAAGAGAGAGAGACGGAGAGAGAATTTAATATCCAAAGCACAGAAGTCTTGAGCAAGATAGTCTGGTCAGCAGGAGACTGGAGAGAAAAATACAGGAAGGCAGAGGTCAGAGGATACATAAAAGGCAGTTTCTGAAAAAGCATACTGTTCATACTCTGTGACAGAGCCATCCTATTTTATCTGATTTAGTTTAAGTAAGTTTAGTTCTACATATGTGCCCAGCATGTAATATGATCTAATATTGCAGTATTATGTAAGAAATCTATTATCAAAGTATTTGTCTTGACAGCTACCTATGTAATAAGAGACCCTAGCTCCTGTCACCCACGATTGTTGACAACTGTATAGTTTCTATGCACCCAGAGATCCCTTTGCTTATCTCCTTTCTTATGCTACGTTCAGAGTGCATGCAGCAGTGCTGCTTAATTTTTAATGCTTATGCAAGTTTAGTTCTGATGCGCACCTGAAGCATCTTTGCTGCTCTTTGCGTTTTCGAAAAGTGGGTCTGATGCACATTGGGTGAGCTGCCCTATCCTTTCTTTGCCTGTAATGATGGCGGATGAAATCGCGAGAGTCACTTGGCTTATTTTAATGAATAATGCTACGTTCAGACCATAAGCACTTGAAACAGCAAAAAAGATTCTGCAGCTTCATTTTAGATGCTTGTATTCATTAAGGTCAGACGTCCAGATCCGCTCAGAACCGCGTACACCGGCGGTCTTAGCGGTAGTACGGCAGAGCTCTGTCCCTGATAATCCCGTTCAGCGAGAATGCCTCTTCAAGGTTTTCCGTTACTGTTCACGAAACCTGGAAGGCGTTTTTTCACATATGCAATCCAAACTGAAAGCACCTGGATAGTAAAATTGAAAATATTTTGCTGGGAGATTTCAACATTTTAAGTTAATTTAGACGTTAATGAACTAATTCAGAGGAGTGATCATAGTGATCGGCATCAGCTGCACTGTGTCCTTCTCCCTGCCAGCTCCCAGATCAGCTTCTCTGATTGGTTGATGTGGCAAATCAAGCAGCAAAAGTTCAATTTTTAACTCCAGCAGCTGCTTCTTTGAGTGTCAGATGCTCAAAAACAGGGGAGATTTACCAATAGGCAATACTAGGCAGTTGTCTAGGGCCCCAAGTTCCTGGGGGCCCCATAAAACTCTGTTTACATATATGGTCAAAACAACTATTCCTTATTTGAGCACATTATGTTTTTGATTAAAATCCTATTGCTAAAATGCCATCAGAATGCTTATAATATTGAGTGTGTCTCAGGGCTGTCAGGGGAAACCAAAGAGGACTCAAATGCAGGACTCAATTCTGCACAATGAGTGAGAGAAACTGGAAAAAAATCACAAAACAAGTAGAGCAACTAGCTTAGCTGCTATGCAAGGTAGAACAAAGGCTGGAACGCTTGACACAAGTGACAAAGACGAACAGGCAACGAAGGCTGCAGAGGGAGAGGTTGAAATAGGTGAGGCAACTGGCAACTAGACACAGGTGAGCAGTGTTAGAAAGGCTGATTAAATGGGATTCCCAAGAATTGAAGTAGTCTGAAATGAGAACAGAAATTAGTGCAACAAAATAAAAAGGGAAGTTCAAAAAACAACTGAGCCAGACACAAAATTACAACAGGAAAAGAAAACTAATTAGTAGAACTGCATGTGACAAGCTGCAGTTGAACCACATTGGATCAGTACATTTGCTGCACATGTTTAGAAAGGTCCAAACAGACAGCAGCAAGCCATTTGAAAACAAATGGTGTGAAGAGCAGTGTTGCAAACTTAGCGCTTTTGTCGCTACATTTAAGGACCTTTCGGACACCTCTAGTACTTTTATTTCAAAAAAGCGCCAAATCTAGAAACTTTTTTCTGCTACTGGAGACTTTGGCAAGCGCTGAGATCTAACAGGTGTTAGATCTCAGCGCCGTATTGGATACAGTTGATCATAATATTCTTTTGAAGACTTTTTACCTTTTAGGAATTGAAGGAACAACCCTGGACTGGCTTAAATCATATCTATCTGACTGATTTAAGTTTGTTAGTGTTATGATAAATCTTCCTCATGCTCCTGGGTTACCTGAGGAGTGCCACAGAGATTAGTGCTAGGACCAGTTCTCTTTACTATATGAATGTGTTACCAATCGGTGCAATAAGATGACATGTGTTTTAAATTGGTGCTATATAAATAAAATATTTTGAATTGAATTGTATATTGCTAATTAAATTTCACGTTTACAGATAATCATTTCAAAATGAAAACAAGTGGCTGCAAGCAGCTTAAAGCGATCAGACACACGCTAATGGGAGGTGTTTTGTATCTGATTGATATTTAAATTGTATACTCACAAAAACCTTATATACATTTTTTTCATATTTACAATTCCCTCATTCATTAAACACAAGGGACTAAACTAGATTTAAGCTGCATCTTTTAAAACATCCAAACAGAATTAAACTAAACACATAAATACATAATTATAGCCTTTTAAAAGTGTGTTCAATTAAAACAAGAACTTCTGAATTTATGTGGCCCAGTACAGTCCGTACATATGTCAGTGCAGTGGGACACAATATATTAATCTGATATTTCTTTTAAAATTGCTGCAGCTGTGAATGTGTGTCTGCTAGGGAGCTGGAGGGGAAGGGGCAGTGCAGAGAAAGCACGCTGCTCTCTGTGAGGGAAAGGGCGGCATGGAGCAGCGTTCAGGAAGGGAGGGGCAGAGGAGCAGAATCAGCGTGTAGCAAAACTTTCTTTTTGCTGTTTGCAGCGGAAATAGAATTTTTATATTGTCCACGTTTTGGACGATGTTGGTTAAAGAGCCAGAAGCAGAAATCTGGCTGATATATTTGCCTGCCGATTTATTGGTTGAGCTCTACTTAAAAGTAAATATGCCTCTATCTTTTGTCGGCAGTGAAAGAGAAGAGCTAGTCATGTAATGCTAAATGCAAAAAAAACTAACTCTGAAGGTTATTCCTGCATGCTCAATTATGTACACATGTTTAGAGTGGCTTCAGTGGACAGAGGAGTTAAAAAACACTTACAAAACTTTTGTTTTTATTATTTTTTATTGTGGTGTGGTTATAAAAACAAAGCAAAAATCCAAGTTTAAAAATGTATTTGAGTTTTAGAAATAGGTTGTTAGTTTCCATTTTTGGCTTTTGGATATGTCTCCTACTCAGATGAATGGTCTGTCATGTTAACCACTAATGAAATAATCCAATCAGGGAACAGATGAGTTTTAGTGTCTTGGTCATGCTCCAGTGGAGTACAGATCCTTGCAGGGCAGTAAATGTTTAAGATAGAGGGCAATACTTTTATCTGGAGAGTAAAGAAAGGCATATATAAAATATTTAATCTTTGTAGTCAGCTACAGCTCAAACCGTACGACAAACCTGCAAGGTCAAAAAGTATGTTCTTACACTGTATGGTCCAATGCTAGGATGCAATCTAACTGCTCACCCTGTACGTCAAAAAACCAGACATTGGACTCTGTTTGCAGATGTACAGTGCAGCCCATAGACACTGGTAGCTCTGCTCCAACAGCAGGATTTGCTCAAAAACACCTCATGAGGGTTGACTGAATTTTACACGTTTAATTTTCTCTCTCAATTACGTTTCCTGATCGGGAGGTGGTCGTGAGAGGCTTATTGCCCCAGGTTACCCCCGTATGCAACATAACGCAAGACGAGGTGGAAACTGGGCCCGATCCAAAGACATTCTCATACAACTGGAGAATCAGCCCAAAAAGGGCAAAAACGCGTATACTTTATGCCCGTCCAAATTTTTCTTTTTTTTCACTAATTTATAAAGTTGTGACCACAAGAGTGGCAGAAATTGCTAGTGTTGTCCTTTACATTGTTTTATTTGTGAATGTTAGGGTTTAAAAAGTTGATGAGGACAAGTTGTTCACAGTCCCAATCACAACTAACTAACTTACTGATTACAATCTCAGACACACACACAGCCGATGTGAGAACATATGAATAAAACAAAACATGGAAATTAGTAATGGTGATACATGTAGGGGGCTTTAAACCATGGCATTCTATAACTCAGGTACAACTATTAATTGAGAATCACTCTACACTTACTAATGTCTATCCATTTCATAATGTATTTCATACCAGCCAAGTACTTTTATTTATATATTTATTTATTTACTGCTGACAATTGCTGAGTCACTTAACACTTTCATGCCTTTAAAGTTGCAAAATATTTGTATGCAGTTACAACCCTTTGCTTCTTTTCACATTTAAGTGGTTTTGGAGAAAAGTGTCAGCATCGTAGAAATGCATAAGAAATGGATTTAGATCAGCTTCATACCAGCCCACAAAGAGTTTATTGAGCCAACGATAACACTGACTTCTTAGGTGAAGAGAATGGAGCTGGAAAGATCCGAACAGACTTGAACTGAATCAAGATAAGGTACTGTGTCATTACAGCTAAAACTTTATTTTGTCTGGCTGTTATTGTGGCAGACCATATTTGTTATTACATAACCCCGAGCTAATGATATTTAAATTAAATGACTTTTCTACATTAAAACACATTGCTTAAATCACCCTAAAATAAGAAACCGAAATATGCCTCTAAAGATACCATTTATATATTGAGAAAGTTTAGCAAAACTGCTATTAGATCATAGTCTAGTTTTGTATGAGGGTGCATTACAGTGCTGGTTTCCACTGATGCAAACAATGAGTATACTTGACTGACTTTGTAATAATAATAATAATAATAATAATAATAATAATAATAATAATAATAATAATAATAATAATAATAATAATAATAATAACAACACAACATGCACTGGTAACACTGCTGGTAATTGAATAAGAATGTTGAGATAAGGGTTTTGACAAGCAAATACAACACACTTGCTGCTTCTCTCCTTCCTACCTGTAATCTAAATGAAAAAAACAGTGTGAACCACCTCTTAGATCCTATCATCTAAATCAGGTCTGCGTACAAGAGCAGTGAAAGTCTCTCTGATATACCATAGTTTTTTTGGTATACAGAGCACCTACAGTGAAATTTGAGATCTAATCTTTTTGTAATGATTAATATTTCTTGCTAGTGGTAGCCATAGAAGTCTAGGTTAATATAGTAATTGAATATAATAGAATGTATCAGAGTAAATATAAATGATTGATGCCCAATTGGATTAACAGCTACCAGCCTTTGGCAATTATATTTTCCAATATAGATGATCAATTAACAATTATTTACAGAATACCCCAGCTGTGAACTAGGGTTTTGTTTTGCAAGCAGTTAATGTTAAACATTTCAAGTTATAAAGGCCATTGGTAATAATTAATCATTAATCAAACCAAAATAAATGTGTCTATATAATCAAGCTATTAAAGGAGTTGTTCAGTGTTATCAGTATTATCATCTTGATTAGCAGATTACTTATATAAAGGGACTAGAGACACCTCCAAGCTGTATTACAATACAATTCTCTTGTCATGTTGGGTTATGGAAGCTAAACCCAAACGCAGAACACCACGGAGACTGGATGAAAAGTTCAACAGTTTATTAAAGAAAACACAATCCAGATGATTGTACTGATACAGAATGAGTCCAGGCTGGTCACACAGGATACTCTGGTCTTTGGTTCAGGCTGAGAGAGGAAACCAGAAGAGTCCAGAGGCAGAGGGATTAGCAGAGGGCTAGGCAGAAGCAGGGCTAGGCTTTTCACTAGCTGAGACTCAGTCCTTGGGTTACTCTAAGTTCTCACCGAGAGAACAGGCAGGCAGATTCGGCTGTAGAACTCCTGGTTGGCTACCAAGAGCAGGAAGGCAGGTTTCTGATGATGAGCTCCTCCTGAGCTCCTGAGATGCGGCAAGCAGATTTCAGCAAGGGAGACTCTTCCAGAGTTTCCAGGGTTCAGTCAAGAGCTGGTTGGCAGGCTTCAGACGATGAGCTCCTCCAGAGCTCCTGAGATGCGGCAGGCAGAGTTCGGCAATGGAGACTCCTCCAGAGTCCCAGGGTTCAGTCAGGTTTCTTCCTAGAAGCAGAAGAGACACAACTGATCAGGTTCTGGTTCTGGTTACAGTGGAGTCAGAGAATCAGACAGGCTGGTTGGCTCAGGGTTGCTGTACCGTGATTAACAAACACTCTGGCGTCAGAGTGTTGTCCACAGTCCACTTAAATACTGGTCCCCTCATGAGCAGATGAGAATCAGCTGGTGAAGACAGCTCCAGGCTCAGGAGATCCAGTACACCCTCTAGTGGAGGAAGGTAGACAGCACTCCAGAACCAAACAGAAAAACAAACAATCAGGAAGGGATCCTCGGCGCCCTCTGGTGGGCAAGCCTCAGGATCCCAACAGAACCCCCCCCTCTAGGGCGGATTCCAGACGCCGTCAGAACAGTCCATGTAAAAACAAAAAACAAAACAACCCACCCAGGGTGGGCGGAGGGGGCACTAGGCAAGGAGGGCACGAAAACACAAAAGCAAAGTCCACAACAAAAAACAACCCACCCAGGGTGGGCGGAGGAGGAACCAGGCAAGGAGGGCAAGAAGGTCTCTGGAGGTAGAGTCTCAGGTGGCCGACCGTGGGGCCGGCGGCAAGGCAGAGGTTCAGGTGGCCGGCCGAGGGGCCGGCAGCGGGGCAGATTCTCAGCGAGTGTGATCATGTCCATAAATGACCATGGCACATATCTGTCTTCATGAGGCCCTTTGGACAGCAAGGGAGCCATATAGGCCCCTTCTTGATCTGGTTCTGTCTTCTGTTGTCGTGCTTTGGCCCTGGTCAGCATTGGGCCAGGGCCGCTTTTTACTATTTGCAGGTCCACGTCACATTCAGCTGTGAGTGGCTTCCGTTGTTTATTTTTGCTTTATTAATCAGGATCTCAGTCCGTGGACTTGGCCGGTCTGGGTAGTCATCCTGGGCATCTAGTATAAGCTGCTCCGTTTCCATTCTTTTTAATTTTTCTAATTCTTCATCTCGCCTTTTCTACTCCTCCTTTCGTTTTTTTATTGTTCCTCTCATATTCCTTTGAAGTTTCACTCATGCTTTTTCTTTTTCTCTTTCTTCCCTGATTAGCAAAAAGTCTTTCGTCAGTTGGTCCAGCTCCTGGGCTACTTGTTCTTCCATTGATTCGGTTTCATCCATATATGTCCACTTGGTTCTGGGCTCTGAGTGGCATGTGGGGCCCCTTTGATATGGTGTACGTCTACGACGTCCTGGGGGTAGGGAACGGCTATAATGTGATCTTTTCCTTACTTCCAAGGTTTCGTCTTCACTGCTATAGTCATGCTCTTTCTGTTGCGTGTTACTCATTTCTCTTTCTGCTTCTTCCTTATCCTCTTCTAACACTAATTTAAGTTGTCCTGTAATCTTTCCCTTGCTACCTGGGTTCTCTATCATTACTGGATACTGACCTGCTACGCTGGGGCGATAAGGTGGTGGCTTATGATCAGTGTAGTCAGGGGCTGTTGGACTCTTATGGTGTTCAACTTTAAAATATCGCAGGATGTCTCTTTGTTCAGCATGCTTCTGTTTTTTATGCAAATGCATTAATTCTCGTCTCTTATCTTTATCCCTCAATCTTTCTTCCACTTCATCACAACATGAAGGATCAAAGCTGCCCTCTTTAGGCCAACGATTTTTCCCAGATGTTATCTTATGCCATTCTGTCATGCATTTCTGAATTTTGCGCTTATTAGATGGGTGTGTCATTATTACCAGCTTGGCAGGCGTTAGCCCCTCAGTCTGCTTGCTCACATTGGTTCCCATGGCAATCGGCAGTCACTCAACCTTTAGGGTCTGTGCTTATTCACTAACCTTTATAGTCTTTAATTAATTTTAATTTAACTGGTTCTGCTCTCCCCAATACAGATCGTGTTTTATTTTTATTTTTCCTTTATTTTTATTTATTTATTTTTTTTTGTCTAATTATTCTACTTCTTAATTTTAGATCTCTACAATTTGAGTTAGGATCTCTAATAGACCAAATTTTATAACGTTATTTTATATTTTTTTACTAAGTATTCTTGTTTGGTTATTCTATAATCTATTTTATGTATAATATAATTTATAATATTATATGTTTATAATTTCTTTTATCGTATAACGCTTATAACCTATTTTGTAATTTTATATTGGGACCTTTTTAATTTACTTTATTCTCTTAACTATGTATTTTGTTGTTACCAATTCTGTTAATTTTTATTTAATTCCTTTTAACTATATCTTATAACAACTGATTCTGTTAATTTATTATCATACTTTTTAAGTCTTGTCTTGTTCTTAATAATGAATTACTATCTTATTTATTATTCTTAGTCTTTATGCTACTTCTTATTACTATTCCCTCGCTTACTCCCTTTTAATAGTTAACTCTTTCACACTTCACATAGACAAAGACACACAAAACAAATGATTATATACTTCCAGTGCACTTTTTACTTTTCCTCACTGTCTCCTGACTGTCTCCTGACTGTCTCCTGACTATCGCTTAGTCACCAATACCCTCACGTAACAAGCGTACTTTTATGTTCCGGATTTATGGTTTCCACAGACTATGTCAAACGCCTTGACCAATCTGTCCCTTTACCAATCATCCGCTCAGAACATCGCCTGTTAATGCTTAACTTATTCACAAAATAATTCAAACACAGAACAGTTCAAATACAGAATAATACAAACATTAATTAACACTTAAACCATGCATTCACATATACATTCATACATACCTGGACCTTTCCCCAGTTTAGTCTGCCTTTTGTATATTTTCGTATAAATACTTATTAAAATTGGAAAACTTCTTATTAAAGTTGGAAAACTAGGTTCTTTTAGGAGAGCCTAGTGGTGCCTGACACCCACAAGCAGTCACCGGAGGCTGGTTTCCCACTAATTTAGAAAATTATAACAAATTCTCTCACCTGTAAATGGTGAATATTTCGGGCCCTTGGGATGCCACGCCTCCAACTGGTGCCTGCAGATCATCCGACGCCTGGGCTTCCTCCTGGCTGGCTCGCCAAAAATGTCGTGGAAACTGTCTTCTCAACGACTTAAAATTGGTGCTAAGTTTTATAAAAATTCAAAGTT
Organism: Cyprinodon diabolis; assembly: GCA_030533445.1. Lineage (NCBI taxonomy): Eukaryota > Metazoa > Chordata > Actinopteri > Cyprinodontiformes > Cyprinodontidae > Cyprinodon > Cyprinodon diabolis. The sequence goes on along the minus strand of CM060065.1, from coordinate 25,001,679 downwards.
CTTAAAAGGCAGTAAAAGAGTCTTCAAAACAATCAAAAATCAGGCAGAAGCAACTGAATCCAGGTCCAACGTGGTTTTATTGCAAAATACAACACAACCACACGAGCTGATCACCGGTGAACAACTGACTTGATGTTGAAAATGCTTCTCTTTTATACACTCAGGGGGCTGGTGGGCTCCTCCCCCAAGCCCCTCCTTTCTTTACATAATTTTAAGTGTTTTTTCTTCGGGTAAGTCCAATTATTTTTATCCTACCGGGGGAAAGTCCCTTTCAAAACATATTTTTTATATATTTAATTAAAACCTTTGTTACAGGTCATGGTTACATTTCTTATAGATCATGATGACATATATTGCCAAACACATTAAGAACACATCATAGTTTTAGTCATTAATGTTTCAGAACAAAGTTTTCATCCAGTGACTTATGATTATAACATTCGCTTCAAACTAGGTCAGCATAACTCTGGTGCTTAAAGTCCCAGTAAACATCACATTGTTTGTACTCAGTACCACTTAGTATGCTTTTGAAGATGAAGGCTCAAGTTATCACAATTATTTTAGCTATGCTGTGCAGTCCTGCATCACCCATTTCTCCAAGTGTATGTCTCACAAACAAACCTTATGTGGGCTCAGTGCTCAGCTGTCTGCTTATTATCTGCATTTTCTTAACTTAGCCTTATCTGCACAGCTGCACTTAGAGCTCCTTCCCAACTTAGCCTTATCTTCCAAGTTGCACTCAGAGCAGCTCTCTATCTTTCCATGCTGAATACTCAGAATAGCTCTCTATCTTTCCATGCTGAAGCACAAACTTTTAGGGCATTCTATCATGACTGGTTTTAAAGTAAAACAATATATACAAAACATGTATATATTTTAATCATTGGTGCAGACTAATTTACTACAAGGACAACACCCCAATTTCAATAGGTAGCGCCAAGGGGAACGCCGTTCCCTCTTCAGCGGCTCAACAACAATCTCAGAGGGGACCGTGGCTCTGGAACAGCGTCCGACGAGGCCACCGACTGCGGCTTCGGAGCTGGAGCAGGAGGGGTCACCGGCTGCGGCTCAGGAACAGGCTCTGAGGTAACCGCCGACTGCGGCTCCTGGACAGGAACAGAGGAGACTGCCGCCTGCGGCTCCGGGTCAGGAACAGAGGAGCCCGCCGATTGCGGCTCCGGGTCAGGAACAGAGGAGCCCGTCGACTGTGGCTCCATGTCAGGAACAGAGGAGACCACCGACTGTGGCTCCACATCAGGAACAGAGGAGACCACCGACTGTGGCTCCACATCAGGAACAGAGGAGACCACCGACTGTGGGTCCAAACCAGGAACAGAGGAGACCACCGACTGTGGCTCCAAATCCAGCATTGAAGAAACCGCCCATGGCGGCAAAGCTTCAGTCTCTGAAGTGGCTTGTGATGCCCGCAGAGAGCTCTTGGCGGTCTGGAGCGCCTGCAGAGAGGTCCTAGGAGCCGTAAAGCCACATACCTCGAATTCAGACACCTCTTTAAAGTTCTGCTCAGGGGTCTCTGGATGGCACAGAGCTAACTCAGGGGTCTCTGGACGGCACGGAACTAACTCAGTGGTCTCTGGACAGCACGGAGCTAACTCAGGGGTCTCTGGACGGCACAAAGCTAACTCAGGGGTCCTTAGACGGCACAAAGCTAACTCAGGGGTCCTTAGACGGCTCAGAGCTGGTTTAGGGGTCTCTAAACGGTACAGAGCTGACTCAGGGGTTTCTAAATGGCACAGAGCTGACTCAAGACGGCTCAGGGCTGGCTCAGGGGTCTTTAGACGGCTCAGAACTGGCTCAGGGGTCTCTAGACGGCTCAGAGCTGGTTCAGGGGTCTCTAGAAGGCTCAGAGCGGGCTTTCGGCGACGCCATCTCTTACGTCGGGGGGTCTTAGAAGTTGGACTAATGGGTTCTGGTTTACTGACTGATTCTGGCACCAAGCTATCTGGTGTGCAAGAGGGTTCAGGTTCTAGGCTAGCTGGATTGCTAACAGGCTTAGGAGTGGGACTAACTGGTTTAAAGACTGGTTCAGGGAAAAGGCTAACTGGTGTGCGAGTGGGTTCAGGGGCTAAACTGGTTGGTACGTGAACTGGTTCTGACTCAAGACTAACAGGTCTGCTAATGGGTTCGGATGCTAAGCTAACTGGTTTAATATGAGGTGGGATGAAAGGAAAGAGGTAATCTCTATCCCCATAATTGTTGGGATCCTCAGGCTTGCCCTCCTTCTGGAGCTGGAACCTTCCTGCACACCTGTTGCTAATCCTCTCATCAGTAGACCTCTCCTTTATTAGCTCCTGCCTGACCTTGCTTCCACGCCGCAGTGTTGATCTTAGTTTGGTTAGCAACCTGAGCCTCTGTTACTGGAAGAATCTTAGTTGTCTCTAGTGTGAGACCAGATTCTAATCTCTCTTTGTCTGTGCCTCACAGGAAACCTGTCGCTAGTCTGAAGCTCTGGGTGAGCTGCCTCACTGGAAACCTGTCTCTGGCCTGAAGCTCTGGGAGAGCTGCCTCACTGGTAACCTGTCTCTGGCTCTGGGTGGGCTTAACCTGCTAATCAGCCCTGGTGAGCAAACCTGAAGATTCCTATGTGGAATTAACCTGAAAACTCCTATGTGGAGTTTACCTGATGATTCCTAAGTGGAGTTAACCTGAAGATTTCCTATGTGGATATCCCCTGCTGTTCTCAGTGAAGAGCTGGAAGCTCAGATCAAGGTCAGCAATGCTAAGTCTGAAGCTAGATGCTTTAGCTCCTCATGAACTCTGCTAACCAACAATCTCTGGTCCCCGTCAAGACTTCTGTGAACCAGCCCAAACCAGTTCCAGATCAGTTCTTATTCGTGTGTTTTTGTGAGACCTTAATAAACTCTGCTGAACTTTTATCCAGCCTCCGTGTGTGTTCTGCATTTTGGGCTAGCTCAGATACCCATCATGACAGAACACTGCGGCCAAACACAAAGCCCAGCAGATCACCTCCGTCGTTGGTTTGAGGAACGGGACACTCAGATCCATGGACATGCGCAAACCCTCCGTGAGTTACACCAGAATCAAATGCTTGAAACATATGCCAGCTACATGGGCAATGCTAACGCCACGTCAGCGGCACGTCCCGTTCCGGATCCACTTCCACCTCCTGGGTCACCGCCAGTGACGTCACTACCTGGTCAAGATAGAAATCTTCCTTTCTGGTCAGAACCCAGCCCGTCGTTTTTAGAACTCAGCCCTTCTGCGCCAGGTTAGTCTCAGCTCTCATTTACTCGATCGTCACTTGGCTCCGTCTGTTAAAGGACTCAAAATTGGCCCACAAGTTAAATCTCAAACAGTTAGACTTCCCCGCCAGCCTGATCAGACACCTGAACCAGTCACCTTCGTTCCTGAACCTGTTCCCATGCCTGATTCTCTAGCCACTGAACCAGTAATCCGTTCTGGAACTAACTTTTCAACCCATTAACTTGTTGCCAGAATCAGTCACTAAACCTGTTAGCTTAGCTCCAAAGATCCCTCGGCGTAAGAAACGGCGTCGCCTTAAGTCAGCTCTGTGCCATCCAGAGACCCCTGAGTCTGCTCTGTGCCGTCCAGAGACCCCTGGGTCAGCTCTGTGCCGTCTAGAGACCCCTGAGTCAGCTCTGTGCCGTCCAGAGACCCCGGAGCTTAAGATTAAGAGGGCTTCAGAAACTAGTGTTGGTGATGACATGCCTCCAAGAGTCCCTCAGCAAAGGCCACTAACCGCCAAGAGCCCTCTACAGACGCCTCAAGTCACCTCAGAGACTGAACTCGAGCCTCCATGGGTGTTTTCTCCAGTTCTAGAGGTGGAACCACAGTCGTTGGTCTCTTCAGTTCCAGAGGTGGAACCACAGTCGTTTCTCTCCAGTTCCAGAGGTGGAACCACAGTCGGTGGTCCCTCCAGTTCCAGAGGTGGAACCACAGTCGGTGGTCCCTCCAGTTCCTGAGGTGGAACCACAGTCGGTGGTGTCACCTGCTCCTGAGGCTGACCTACAGTCGGAGGTTTCACCTGCTCCTGAGGCTGAACCACAGTCGGTGGTGTCACCTGTCCCTGAGGTGGAGCCACAGTCGGTGGCCTCCCCAGTTCCTGAGGCTGAACCACAGTCGGTGTTGTCACCTGCTCCTGAGGCGGAACCTCAGTCGGTGGTTTCGCATGTTCCTGAGGTGGAGCCACAATCGGCGGGCTCTCCTGTTCCAGACCCAGAGCCGCAATCGGCGGGCTCTCCTGTTCCTGACCCAGAGCCGCAATCGGCGGGCTCCCATGTTCCAGAGCCGCAATCGGCGGGCTCCCACGTTCCAGAGCCGCAATCGGCGGGCTCCCCTGCTCCAGAGCCGCAATTGGCGGGCTCCCCTGCTCCAGAGCCGCAATCGGCGGGCTCCCCTGCTCCAGAGCCGCAATCGGCGGGCTCCCCAGTTCCAGACCCGGAGCCGCAATCGGCGGGCTCCCCATTTCCAGACCCGGAGCCGCAATCGGCGGGCTCCCCAGTTCCAGACCCGGAGCCGCAAACGGCGGGCTCCCCAGTTCCAGACCCGGAGCAGCAATCGGCGGGCTCCCCTGTTCCAGTCCGAGAGCTGCTGTCGGTGGTCTCCTTAGAGCCTCCTCCTGAGCCGCAGTCGGCGGTCGCCTCTGAGCCTGTTCCTGAGCTGCCGAGGAGGGGACGGGGTACCCCGTGGGGGTACCTGCTGAAGTTTGGGCGTCATCCTCCTGAGAAGCTGCTTCGCCTTCGGCCCCGCGGCCAGACCCCAGAGTGTCAGCTTCGCCTCCGGCCCCGCGGCAGACCCCCGGAGCGTTGGCTTCGCCTTCGGCCCCGCAGCAGAACCCCGGAGCGTCGCCTTCGCCTTCGGCCCCGCAGCAGACCCCCGGAGCGTCGACTTCGCCTCCGACCCCGCGGCAGACCTCCGGAGCGTCAGCTTCGCCGCCGACCCCGTGGCAGACCCCCAGAGTGTCAGCTTCGCCTCCGACCCCGCAGCCGGCCACCTAAGACTCTGCTCCGTTACCGGATCCTCGGCCAGCCTCCAGAACCTCTGCCATTCCTCCGGCCCGGCGGTGGTTCCCCTAAGACGCTGCTTCGTCCCCAGCCCCATGGTCGACCTCCTGAGCATCTGTCTCGCCTCCGGCCCAACGGCCGGCCTCCTGAGCATCTGCTACGCTTCAGCTGCCGGTCCCTCGGCCGGCCACCTGAGACTTTGTCCCGCTGCCGGTCCCTCGGCCGGCCACCTGAGACTCTGTCCCGCTGCCGGTGCCACGACCGGCCACCTGGGACGTTGCCCAAAAAATCGTCTGGGTTTTCTTTTGTTTTCGTCCACCGTAAGTGGATCGTTTTTTGTTCTGGACTTTGTTTTTGCCCTCCTGGCCTGTTTCCTCCATCGCCCACTCTGGGTGGGTTGTTTTTTGTTTTCTGGACTCTGTTTTTTGTTCCTGGCCCTCCTTGCCTTAGTGCCCCCTCCGCCCACCCTGGGTGGGTTGTTTTTTGTTTTCTGGACTCTGTTTTTTGTTCCTGGCCCTCCTTGCCTTAGTGCCCCCTCCGCCCACCCTGGGTGGGTTATTTTTTGTTTATTTTTGTTGGACTTTTTCAGGGGGCATCTGGAATCCGCCCTTGAGGGGGGGGGTACTGTTGGGATCCTCAGGCTTGCCCTCCAGAGGGCGCCGAGAATCCTCTCCTGCTCTGTGTTTTTCCCTTAGGGTTGGAGTTACTGTGGGGATCTGGAGACTACCCTCTGTCTCCAGCAGAGTGCGCCGTGGGTCTTCTGGAGCTGGAACCTTCCTGCACACCTGTTGCTAATCCTCTCATCAGTAGACCTCTCCTTTATTAGCTCCTGCCTGACCTTGCTTCCACGCCGCAGTGTTGATCTTAGTTTGGTTAGCAACCTGAGCCTCTGTTACTGGAAGAATCTTAGTTGTCTCTAGTGTGAGACCAGATTCTAATCTCTCTTTGTCTGTGCCTCACAGGAAACCTGTCGCTAGTCTGAAGCTCTGGGTGAGCTGCCTCACTGGAAACCTGTCTCTGGCCTGAAGCTCTGGGAGAGCTGCCTCACTGGTAACCTGTCTCTGGCCTGAAGCTCTGGGAGAGCTGCCTCACTGGAAACCTGTCTCTGGCCTGAAGCTCTGGGAGAGCTGCCTCACTGGAAACCTGTCTCTAGCCTAAAGCTCTGGGTGGGCTTAACCTGCTAATCAGCGCTGGTGAGCCAACCTGAAGATTCCTATGTGGAATTAACCTGAAAACTCCTATGTGGAGTTTACCTGATGATTCCTAAGTGGAGTTAACCTGAAGATTTCCTATGTGGATATCCCCTGCTGTTCTCAGTGAAGAGCTGGAAGCTCAGATCAGGGTCAGCAATGCTAAGTCTGAAGCTAGATGCTTTAGCTCCTCATGAACTCTGCTAACCAACAGTCTCTGGTCCCCGTGAAGACTTCTGTGAACCAGCCCAAACCAGTTCCAGATCAGTTCTTATTCGTGTGTTTTTGTGAGACCTTAATAAACTCTGTTGAACTTTTATCCAGCCTCCGTGTGTGTTCTGCATTTTGGGCTAGCTCAGATACCCATCATGACAATAATAAAAATTCCAGAGGTCTGACTCATGGATAACGGGAGCTCTGACTGTTTGGGTTGTGACTTGTGGTCTGATTTTAAGTTTTTTAATGGATGGTGCTAACTGACGATCAAATAGGTGGTGGCTGAGACTGACCTGGCGCTACGCTTGGTATACAATCTCAGGGTGCTGGATTTGGATTGAAACCCTCCATGCATTGTGAGGAGCTTTCTCGTCTTTATGTCAGTAGCCTCTATCTCGTCCTTTGCCCAGTTTATTATACCAGCGGGATATCTGATGACTGGCAGGGCATATGTGTTGATGGCTTGGATCTTGTTTTTCCCATTCAGCTGACTTTTCAGAACCTGTCTTACTCTTTGTAGATATTTGGCTGTGGCGGTCTTTCTAGCTGTCTCCTAGTGGTTTCCGTTAGCCTGTGCTACCCCAAGGTATTTGTAGCTGTCCTGAACATGTGTAATTTGGCCTTGTGGTAGTTCAACCCCCTCGGTTCTGATCATCTTCCCTCTCTTTGAGACCATGCAACCGCACTTGTCCAGTCCGAATGACATCCCAATGTCGTTGCTGTAGATCCTGGTAGTGTGGATCAGTCAGTCGATGTCTCACTCACTTCTGGCATACAGCTTGATGTCATCCATGTAGAGGAGGTGACTGATGATTGTTCCGCTTCGGAATTGGTATCCATAGCCAGTCTTTGTGATGATCTGGCTGAGGGGGGTTCAGGCCTATGCAGAACAGCAATGGGGATAGTGTATAGTGAGACTGAACAGTACTCTCTCTCTCTCTCTCTCTCTCTCTCTCTCTCTCTCTCTCTCTCTCTCTATATATATATATATATATATATATATATATATATATATATATATACAGAAGCTGTCCCTAACCAACTGTTTTACTGTGAGTGTGCAGTCTCTCTTTTTTCTCCAGGCTCGGGTCTGGAGATAAAAGGCAGTATTTTTGATGTTCTTAGAACTGCACTCCAGTTTGGGGGTCACTGCCCTGAATGCCCTAATGTCATGCCTTGGCAGGACATATGTGTTGATGCCTTGACCTTCCAGGTCTTCTCCAGCTCTTCCATGAGTCAATTGTATTTCTGTAGTTTCTCATGTTCCTTTTTCCTGATGTTGCACTCACTTGGCATTGCTGTGTCTACAACAGCGGCTTTTCTCTGCTCTTTCTCCACCTTCATACAGTAATGTCTGATTGGTTTGCCATTACCATTCTCTCCGTCTTTACCTTGAAGTCACACAGGATCTTGGCCCGGTCACCTTTGGAGCTGTTTCCCACTTTGACCTTGGGGTTTCCAGACCATACTCTACACAGATGTTCCTGTATGGCACTCCATGTAAGCTTTCCTTGCCAGCATCTAACACCCTGCAGTTACATGATGGATTGTCTCAGGGTCCTCTTTGCACAGTCAACACCTGGGGTCTTGTCTGGTGTGGTAGATCTGTGGATCTATTGCTCTGGTTCTCAGGGCCTGCTTCTGTGCAGCCATGATGATTGCTTCTGTGCTGTCCTTCACTCCAGCTCTGTGTAGACATTGGTAGGATTTCCTGATATCCGCCAATTCATTTATGTTTTGGTGGTACATCCCATGTAGGTGCTTATCCTCCCATGATGGAATCTTCAGCACCTCATCTCCTGTTCTCCATTGTCTGAGACATTCACTGAGCACGTCATTAGTTGGACCCTTGTCCTTGATATACTTATGAAGCTTGGATGTTTCATCCAGGATAGTGGCTCTCACGCTCACTAGTCCTCTGCCTGACCTTCACGTGGATATTTTAGCACAGATGTATATCTGGCGTGGATGTAATGGGGGTGATTCTGGCAAGGACAAATCAGTTTTCCAACCTGTGTAGGTGTACAGTGAAATTGCCAGGGGTCAACAGATGACCCATCTTAAAAACTACCTGTGAGGGGAACTATCATAAGAGGAGAATACATGACCAGCACGCCTGTCTTTGGACTCCTTGACCTCTGAGCCTTTATGTTCTGATCTGTTTGTCTGACCTGGCTTCGGATTCCTGGGCCTCTGAGCCTGCCTGTTCCTTTTCTGATCTGTTTGCTTGACCTGGCTTTGGACTCCTGCATGTTCTCCGCAGCTGCAGCATCTGGGACACTCTTGGTGGCACCCGCCACATCTTGTTGGCTGTTTAACCAGGTTAGTGATTCACGCGCTCATAATCCTCCTCCATCAGATTATCATGGTCAATAACCTGTGTTTCTCTCCTGCAGAGGTTCCAGCCTTAGAAGGCATGGCCACTGCTACTGCAGATCTGCAGTCCTTGTTTTGAATAAATGCTTTTTCAGTAATCCCACTGTCTGCCTGGCCTTGAATTCTGGGTCCTTTGTTCTGAAACGTGACAGTATATATATGTATATGTGTGTATATAGCTAGTGTGTTATATGGTTAGTTAGATATTTTATCATATTAATACTTAGGTGCAAAATATATAACTCCATCTATATATCTCATGTAGTTTGAATACAGTTTACATTCTTTTGATCCTGAATAAATGTGTAATGTAATTGAAAGGTCATTATAAAATTTGTTTTGGTCTTTTGAAGGGTTGTGACATGTAAGTGCTTATTGTGATATTATCTTTGACTTGTCTTACATGTCATCAAAATGAGATCTAATGTGCCTCCAATTCCTTCTGACGTCAGCTGTCTGATCTATCGTCTGAATCAAGATGGCCACCCATAGGAATGTTGGAATAACTGCCTAAAGGGTTCAACTGGGTGCCTACCTATTAATGTCTATGCCTGAAACCTAGTGGCGCTACCCACCCTGTCTAACCACCTTGTCTGGTTACCCAGACAGAGGGAAGGGTCCCGGTGCAGACAAAAGGCTGTTCAAGGGGCAGCAGGCTAAGCAGGGTCCTGAAATTAGAAACAAGTGGAGAGAAAAGCAAATGGTGAGAGAAGAGAGATGTCTTTGTAGCAGTGGTTAGACTGCAAAAGAGGGCAAGCAGCAGGGCTCAACACAAACTCTTGACAAAGCAAAACCAAGAGCACCATCTTAATTCAGTCTATTTCTTGTCGAAAGCTTAACTATGGCTAGATCTGAACATTTTTTAGTGAAAGATTTAGGTACTGATAATTAAATGGCCCTAAAAGATGATAAGAATGCTGGAAGTATTCAGCTTAGAAGATTAATATTTGCAAATTGCAGATAAGTCATAAAGTAATCTTCCTTAACAAATTGTAATTTCATAACAGCTAACTCAATGAACCCACTTAAAAAAAACAAAAACATTTTAAATAAGTAACACTGTCTTCAGGAAGGAATGTGAAGGAGACAGGTAAAATGGGTTAAACTGAGAGGATTTGCCTATAGGTCTTTTACTTTACAATCTTTTTGTACAACAAAGAATGTCTAAAGTGATCTAAAACGTCTTTTAAATCATTTCTATTTTTTGAAATAAACTAATAAGCAGTTGCCTTAAAATGCAGCTGTATAATGTTTAAAAACACAGTTGTGCAAAGTTATACAGCTTTGCTTAAAAGAGCTGTATTATTATTAAATGTCCTAGTTGAGTTATTTAGTTGTTTTTACATTTAATTTCAGAGCTTTTAATGTTTGTTTATCCCCTGATGAGATTGATGGAAAAACCTGCTGACAGAGCAAAGTATAAAAATCAACAATGATTGAGCTTTTCGCATCAAATTAACTTTTGAATATTGACTTTGCCGTTTTCAACAAGGACCTCAAGCAGTGATATCATAACCTAAGCCCTAGGCAGACAAACATGAGGGAGGAAAAATGTATGTATGTTCAGCCACAGCAGCAGCTGTCAAAAAAAAAAAAATGAGACAGAGACATAGATGTAATTAAGGAACTTGACTTTATTCAAATGAAGAGGCATGTTGTTATTCTATATTATCATGACCCACAAAATAATTTTGTGTAATCTTGTTTTAACAGAATCTTCAGTTGAAATGTACTAATCCCTTAAATCCAACAAACTGGTATATAAAAATGTCATCAGTCCTTACTGATATATAGTTTAGAGTCTTGAATTTGAAACAATTGAAAGACCAAGGTTAAATTTAATAAACCACTTACTAAAACCTGCCCTCACTGTCAGTCCCATGGACTAGAGTTAAGTTGTTCACAGACAGCGCTATAATAAAGTGACACCCGAGACTAAGCTATAAAGGACTATATAAAGGGCTGGTTCAAAATAAACACGTTTTGAAAGGATTTTTTAGTTTTTTATTAAATACTATCTACGCTATCTTATGTGCAATTCTAGAGTTTAAATTTACTCCAAAAGCCTTTGCACTCACACAATCTCAACATCTTTGAGACCTTGAGATCTCTGAGGAATTTTATCTTAAATATGTTTAATCAAGGCAACTATAAATCTCAACACTTTTTTTATGATGGGATAAAGATTGAAAATACCAAAATAAATTATTATTTGTGTGCAAAAGCTAAAAGTGACCTTGATGTTTTATTCGTTTTAAAACTGTACTCAAAATAAACAAACATTAAAGCAAAAGTTTCATTTCGACAGAAAGAGACTTTGGATAAGTGTGATGCCTATTATAATCTGCAATGCTCTGTCGATTCAGTGTGCTTAAGGGTATGGATGTAAAAACAAGGATGTTGTGGAGACCGTGAAACATCCGAATGAATAGATGAAACAGATAATATGTGGAGCTCCAGATAAACACAGTCAAAATGCTACAGCAGCAAAACAAGTAAATAATGCCTTGGGGTGCCAACAAGTGTTTTTCCTTGGGGACCTGGCTGCTTTAGAAGATGATGGTGCAAAACTGTGTAAAGGACTGAAAGACAAGAAGTTCAAACAATGGTTGCTGTTGCATACAGAAGGTAAAGCTCAGGGGAACACACTAGAACCATCATCAAAGAGGTGGCATCAGAAAAATAATTACCCCTTTCCCCCGTGTGCCTTTCATTAATTAAAATTGTTCAAGGGTGTCTTTGAAGGTTAAAAGGGAACATAGGAGAAAGTTAATTAACGGCAACATTTAAGTGTCAGAGAAAAGACTCTTCTTGTCTTGTCACACCTGTTGTAGATGACAGAATCAAGCTTGAGTTCATGCTTAAGACAAAAAAGTTCTACTTTTATCTCTGCTACACACATTCAGCTCTTTGGAGAAATATCATCATTGGCTTTTTGTAAAAATCGAAAATACTTTAAATGTCCTCCCACTGTGTTAAAACAGCTCTCTTATAAAGTGGATAATCTTCGGAAAGACGTTGAGAAATGGAGAACACTCCCACTCTCAATGATGGTCCGCATAAATGCCATTAAAATGGTCTCTTTGCCTACATTTTTGTACCTTTTTCAGAGCCTACCTATTTTTTTAAATCACTGGACTCAATAATTTTGCCCTTTGTCTGGGGTTTTAAATCCCATAGAATATCAAAAACTCATTTACATAAACCAAGGGATATGTGGGGATTATGTTTACCATGCTTTCAACACTATATTGGGCAGCGAATGCAAGGGCCTTGGTATACTGGCAGGAGGGTGATGCTCAAGAACTCTCTGCAAATCCACCCCCATGGGCAGTGATGGGACTAACAGCGTTGAAAGTAACGGCGTTACTAACGCCGTTACCTTGTTTTAGTAACGAGTAATCTAACTAATTACTTTGACTGTAACTATAACGCAGTTACCATTGCAGACACCCCGTTACTGCGCGTTACTCAGGTCACACAATGAACCTTTTTTCATGATAGGACTCGTGCGCAGCTGCGTGAAGCTGACACCCCACCCATGTCCAAAAACTCTGCAAATAGACTGAATGGTTAGTGCAACGTTAGTGCAGATTTGTGCAGAAAAAAAATATTGTTTGTGCTACTTTTGTTTAAGAGATATTAAAGATTATTTTTTAGGTCATCCAGAGGTGCGCGCCTTGTCATGAGAGAGGGGAGGATGAGAATGGCTGATGTATAGTGAGATTCCGTCTGTCAGTTGGGTAGGTTGGTGTTTCTGCTGGCGGGTGTTAACGTACAGCACACACAGAGAGATGGAGAGTGAGGATGACTCCAGCAGCAAAACAGCGTTTTCCACATGGAAATACCGGTGTTACGTCAAGCTGCATTTCCCCATCACATACGGTTTCCTCTGCATCTCCGCACAGCGCAGGCGGCACGAGTCACCGCACAAGCGACAGGAAACGCGCATGCTCGCTAAAGGCGCGCAACAGTCGCCCTGTGCTCGCGCCACAGGATAACTATGGAGAGCGTGAACGATCAAATGAAAGGGAGAGATCTGGATGGATGGATGGATGGATGGATGGATGGATGGATGGATGGATGGATGGATGGATGGATACTCTGCCTTTTCAACCTACTGTATTTTTTATTTTAAACATTATTTGATGGCCTTTGTGGCAGGGATGGAGATCCATATTTTATGTCACACGCAGAGTATACATCTTGATAGATAGATGGATAGATAGATGTTGCAGTATCTATAACAACCCACACACACAGGATTTCAGAATTAGACATCCCCAGTTATTAATTTCACCAGATCTGAATGCCCTGTTAAAAAACTTCACATGGCGTTCCCCCCTGATGTCATTTACGTTGAGTTGCAATAAATGCTAAACTCTCTGCAGGTTCTTGTCTTTGTCATCCACTCTATTCAGCTGGCTTTTTGAAACACACTGCGAGAAGGTGGGGGCTGGGTGGTGAGGGTTACGGGGGCGAGAAATCGCAAAAGTAACGCAATAGTTACTTTTACTAGTAACTAGTTACTTTTATTGGGGAGTAACTCAGTTAGTAACTCAGTTACTTTTTGGGAGAAGTAACTAGTAACTATAACTAATTACTTTTTCAAAGTAACGTGCCCAACACTGCCCATGGGTGGCTATCGAAAGAAGCACTGTTGGAAACGGCTCTCTTCAGGCTCTTCTTTTCTCAGCACCAATTTCCCCCAGAAATAGTGGAGTAAAAAATGTAATTGTTTTAAACTGTTTAAAGGTATTGAAACAAATGAAAGTATGCTGTGACCTACCGAATACCTCAGTTCATGTCCCAATTTACCACAACCATGCTTTTCCCCCAACACTATCAGATATATAATTAAAAGATTGGAGGCTAAAAGGCCTAACTACAATCAAAGATTTGTACATCGACAAAAAGTTTGCTTCATTTGCAATACTGAGGGACCGCTTCTCTCTTCCGGGCACAGATTTTTTCAGATGTCTGCAAATTAGAAATTATGTTAAAATTAACATCCCAAACTTCGTATCTCTCCAAGAAGAAAAGAAGTTGGGCAGAATGCTGTTGGGCTCCCCAGAATAAAAAAATTATTTCAAGCTTTTTTGCATCTTTGCAGAGGGAATACATTTTGCCACAGACTCTCAGGGCTGCATGGGAGGAGGAGCTGGGCTTACAGATTGGGAGTGAGGTCTGGTAGGAGGGTCTTGGGAGGATTCTGTCATGCTCTATTAATGTAAAGCAGCAGTTAATTCATTTTAAGGTGTTTCACAGACTTCACTATTCAAAAACAAAATTGCACAGAATATTCCCATCAATATCTCCAAAATGTGATAGATGCCGATGGCTCCTTGACTTATCTGTTCTGGTCATGCCCCAAGCTCTTTCATTGTTTGTGCGACATTTTCAAATGATTTTCTGAAGTGTATAAATGCACCTTGATTCCGGACCCCCAAATTGCATTGTTTGGACACTCTCTCTCACTTAGGAACTGCAGCATTTCTATACAAACAACTGTGGTGTATGGAAAGGTAATTGCTAATAAAGTAATATTAAGATTGTAGAAAACTGACAAGGTTCCTCGGTTTAAAATGTGATTAAGCACTTTTACTGAGATTCATCATTTGGAAAAACTATGGTATGATGTTAAGGGCTCCACTAATAAGTCCTGTAGTATCTGGCAGCCAGTTCTGGACCATATTTCTCAGTCTAAGACTGACCCCGACAGCCACTCAGTTTCTTAGTATGCCACCCCTGCCTTCATAGATATGTAGTACTATCCTAATGTGTAAATTGTTAATATATATGTATGCTTTATACTCGTGTGTGATTGTTGCACTTAAAAAAACTTAATAAACATATATTTAAAAAAATCAGGCTTATAATTCATATAAAATAAAAGATACATATTCATCCTTCTTTGACAGTTTATCTGTCAAGGTCACAGTGAGTGGGTGCCCATCTCCACCAGTCTATGGAAAATTGTCAGAGTACAGCCTGAACAGGTTTGCGAGTCCTTCGCAGGGTAATTTAGAGACACCAATTAACCTAATAATAATGGTTCCAGACTGTTGGATGAAGCAGGGGTTCTTAAAGAGAACCCATCCATAAACAAGGAAAACATGCAAACTCCATGCAGAAAAATCCCTGGACCCTCCTTGCTGCAAGATAACAGTACAAAATAATGTGCTACTGTGCAGCCTGTAATGGAAGATATGAGAGTCTACAAATGATTGGTTTCATTGGCTCAACACAAGTTGCTGCTGCTGTGGCTTGCAGGGATGCATGCCGATGTAGTATGTAGAGTTATCTCTTTGGTTTAAAGACACATCTGCACTAATAAGACTCACAGCCTCAACAAGGTCACTTTGAGGACAGTGGCAGAGGTCCCTTTTGATCAGGGGTTGATGTGTTCAGGTGACTCATCTTGGACTTGATTCCAGGTTGTAAATGTATAAAAGGGTATATTCAAGTAGTTATAGACTGAAGACATAACATTCTTCTTAAAACCCTTTACAACCCAAAAACATCATCCTGTATCTTCATTCAGAAATAAGCCCATGCATGCAATAGATATACATACTAAAAAAGAAGATAATGTAAAGCAGAACCTCATGGTTGGCGAAGTTAAACAATATTTTATTTTTAGGTGGCATGTGATTTATATTGTACAAATAATGAGTTAAAGGGAGTGTAAACTTAAAAAATTATCAGCCGTTTTCATTCCTTGATGTTGAGGGATTTAAGTACACTGAAGATTTTCTTTCTGGATTTTGATAATGTGGAACATTCAGTATTTATTGCTCAGTGCTCAGTGGCTCAACGGCAGGGGCAGGTTCACGGTATCCTCTGTAGATGGAAACTCAGATAAATGACTCAAACGGGCCATGTCAATGAGCAAGTAAGTCACTGACCTTGTTTAGAGTTCAGTCTGAGCCCAGAGGAAGTAGTAGAATCCAGAGGGATTGTTTCTCCACAGCAAATGGCGGGAGCTGCCCCAGCAGGGAAGCTGAGCAGGCTGATGAGCAGAAGCCAGCAGACGAAGATGAGCAGAAGTGTCGGTGGGGGGAATCCAAAACCAGAGTGGTAGCAGAAGCATGTTTCCTGGCCAGAAGATCAGAGAGCAGAAAAGGAGAATCCAAGCTGAGGTCAGTAGACAGGTTCAAGGTTGGTAAGCAGACAGAATCCAGGAATCAGTCCAAAACAGGATTAGACTAACAGAGAAAAACAGGGGAAAAGCAAAACTCAGAAATCCATTAGCAGAAAACTTGTCAGGATCAGGAAATCAGAATATCACAGAATCATTAGAGTTAATCTCACACACAGCTTGAAAATCTGGCACTGATGGCTGGAAAACAGGCAGCATAAATAGGAGCTGGAAAAAGGTGGATCAGATGAGTGATAATGAGCAACCAGCAGAGTAAGACCGGTGAATGGAATGGGCAATTAAGCCAGCCATCAGCCCGAATATAAGGACAGTATCAAATTGTACTTCTAATGGAATTTATTTCTCAAAGTTTAATGAAGCCACAAAAGGATTTCAAATAAAATTAGTGATTAAATAAGGCTAGAGGCAGATTGGTGCAGGTTTTTTGAGGCTGATACTAATACTGATTATTTAACATGTACACTTTTTGGGCAGACTTTAAAAGCCAGTATTGGCTTTTCTTCCTCCATTTACATGATAACAATGAATTAATGAAAGCAAATATCTCTCAAGGCTCAGAATAATAGGATCAAATATTCGAGGTGGACAAACAAATTTATGAAAACATTCATTGTAAACTAAACCGAAGTGAGCAGCATCAATGTCCAAGGCAGGAACCTCTGGTCTTATTGTTCAGTCCAAGCCCAGAGCGTTAGGATCGTTCCAGCCGGTCTGCTGCCAATGCAATGCAGGTTTCTGCACAGAAAGTCTCACACAGTGATGTATTGGTGGCTGGAGGACAGGCAGGAGATCAGGACCGATCAGATGAAGGTAGGCAGGATAATAAAGAGGGCAAAGCCAATGTCGTTGACGTGCTCGGTTGTCAGAGTCAGAAGTTCAGAGATCCAGTGAGGTGCCGAGGGAGAATCCAGAACGGAGTCGGTTAACAGATCCAGGTACGGTACACAGACAGGCAGAGATCCAGCAGGAGTCTAAAGACCAGGTAATCAAAATACAAATACAAATAATCTAGCACTGATCACTGGTCTGAAGGCGGATTAAATAAGCTGGTGTGTGAAATGTTTAATCAGACCAGACATCAGTGCCAAGATCATGACAATATTATACAGTCCATCCATCTATCCGTCTGTCCATCCATCCATCTGTCCGTCCGTCCGTCCGTCCGTCTGTCTGTCTGTCTGTCTGTCTGTCTGTCTGTCTGTCTGTCCGTCCGTCCGTCCATCCATTCATCCCTCTCCCCAGCCACTTGGGCCAGCTTGTCCTGGGGAATCCCAAGGCAGTCCCAGGCCAGCCATGAAACATAGTCCCTCCAGGATTTCCTGGGTCTCAATACATGTCTAATTTTCAGCAAAAATAATAATTTATTAAGAAATCAAACAAAACAATGGAAAGCAAATGGAGGGAGAGACAATCTTGATTCCATGAATGCATGTATGTATCAGCTGATGCCCATACAGAAAAAAAGACTGTGTGCGTGGGGAAAGTTTTAAGTTCACTGAAATAATGTGCTGACTGAATATGTATATGGTTTTATTGAACTAAAACGATTATGTTTATGGGTTTGTTTATAATCTTCTTTCAGTAGTCCAAAAAGTAAAGAAAAAAAAGATTGACAATTTTATGAGCAGCATTTTGTATCTTTAAATCATTCTGTGTTTTATTAAACTTGATAAATTTTGTGATATTTACAGTTGCAATGCTAATCGAAACGTTTTATTTCTAGTAATTGTTAAGCTTTGACTAACATTAAGTAAAACTGGGGGCTAGGAAGAAAAAAATGTTTTAAAAAAGACACTACAGAGCCAGCGAACCTGGCGTACAGAGTTGGTGAGCCATTGTACAATTTCCATAGATTTAAAGATGAATAAATTAGAATAATGCATGTGTGCAATGTACTGGTTCACATGGTCTCATTGTTCATTCCTTGCCTTCAAACAGACTTCTCTATTACATTGCCTCAACAAAATAAAAACAGACCGTTTATTATTACTGTAAAAAGGCTGTGGGTGCAATTACACAACACACTTATAAATATATTACTCTACAGAATCCTTATAAATACTAATTATTTACAGGTTTCATTTAGGTCATTATGTTTGGAGCACACAATCTCATGCATAATTTGAAAAAAGATATCGTGAAATAAAAAAGGTTATAATTTTTTTTTTTAAATCATTAAAAAAAATTAATCTTATGAGTTACATTTTTAAAGAGTGCAAATTAGATTGCTTTTACTGCCATAGAATTAAGAATCAAAAATAAATCTTAATTTAAGAACTGTATATGGTTTCAGTGTACATTTCAAATCAGTGGTAACTTCTATTTCTTTTGCCTTTATCCTAAATGTTTACTCCCGAGTTGCATTAAATTCTCCTAAAGTGAGAGAAAAACACTGGGACTGAAGACAGCAGGTGTAATCATATGCAGCTCAGTATGCTGCAATTTGCATGTGGGCACGTTAGCAGCAAAATTGGATTTGCTGTTTTATGTGATTGTCATGATCAGCAGGATTACTAGCCCAGATGCAGAACACACACACAGAGGCAGGGGGGAAGGTCCAAAGATGTATTGGTTAAAAAAAACAAGATTCTACCTGGAAGGCAGAGAGGACAAGCAGGTTAGGTTCAGGCTCCGGTTCAGGTTTACAGGCAAAACAGAGGGTCAGACAGGCAGGGTGGCACAGGCTTGCTTAACCAAACAATCCGCCCCGAGTGAAGCGCTCTTCCAGCTTATGTAGGGAGGCCTAATCAGCTGATGGGGAACAGCTGTCAACGCTGAGCCCAAGCTCCCCAGGAATGGATCCATGGCGCCCTCTGGTGGGCAAGCCTCTGGATCCTGACAGAACCCCCGGGTGTGAGTGTTCACTGCTCCGCCCTTACCTCGTGCTGCTAGATAGAGCTGAGTTGTCAAACAGCAGCACCGGATGGAAAGAGCGGAGCAGTGATTTCTGAAGTTGAAATGAGCTGATGTTTTCCATTAAATGTCGAAACGGCAGCCAATCCCCTCAAGGGCGGATTCCAGCCGCCCAAAAAAGAGACCCAAAAAACAACCCACCCAGGGTGGGCGGAGGGGGAACCAGGGATGCAAGGCAGAGTCTCAGGATGCCGGCCGTAGGACCGGAGCTGATGCAGACGCTCTGGAGGCCGGAGTCTCCAAAGCTGCAGGGACCTTGGAAGAGGACGCCACCTCCGCTTCAGCAGGAAGCTCCGAGGAGGACACCGTCTCCGCTTCTGCAGAAGGCACCGAGGAGGACGCCGCCTCCGCTTCTGCAGGAAGCACCGAGGAGGATGCCGCCTCCACTTCTGCTGCTCTGCAACAGGCTCAGACAGGACCGCCCACTGCGGCTCCGAATCAGGAACACAGGAAACCGCCGACTGCGGCTCCGAATCAGGAACTGAGGAAGCCGCCGATTGCGGTTCCGAATCAGGAACAGAGGAGACCACTGACTGTGGCTCCAATTCAGGAGTCTCTGGAAGACACAGAGCGGGCTCAGGGGTCTCCAGACGGCTCAGAGCGGGCTCAGGGGTCTCCAGACGGCTTAGAGCGGGCTCAGGGGTCTCCAGACGGCTCAGAGCGGGCTCAGGGGTCTCCAGACGGCTCAGAGCGGGCTCAGGGGTCTCCAGACGGCTCAGAGCGGGCTCAGGGGTCTCCAGACGGCTCAGAGCGGGCCCATGGGTCTTCAGATGGCTCAGAAGTTCCTGCAGGATGCGCATCGTTTCCTCATGACTCTTGCGTGACTCACGGACCAAATCCTTCAAAGGGAGTGTGTCTGCTGGGCTAGTCTGTTGTCCGGATTGTTCTGTCATGATCAGCAGGATTACTAGCCCAGATGCAGAACACACACACAGAGGCAGGGGGGAAGGTCCAAAGATTTATTGGTTAAAAAAAACAAGATTCTACCTGGAAGGCAGAGAGGACAAGCAGGTTAGGTTCAGGCACCGGTTCAGGTTTACAGGCAAAACAGAGGGTCAGACAGGCAGGGTGGCACAGGCTTGCTTAACCAAACAATCCGCCCCGAGTGAAGCGCTCTTCCAGCTTATGTAGGGAGGCCTAATCAGCTGATGGGGAACAGCTGTCAACGCTGAACCCAAGCTCCCCAGGAATCGATCCATGGCGCCCTCTGGTGGGCAAGCCTCTGGATCCTGACAGTGATACAAAAACTTTTTTTTCCCCTAAGTTGCTGTTGTTTTGTGATTAAATATAAATAATTATTTGTCGTTTGGACTGTATACATAATTCTTCATAACCTCAGAGTCTCATAACACTGGTATTTTTAGTATACCTTTACCTTCCTTTAAAGTTGTATAAAATGGTGTGGATAGCTAATTTTAAGACCACAATTTTACTCCTTTCAAATTAAATGGAGCCTAGTTAACTTGACGAGAATTTGGCTGAAACATATTTTGCATGCACTGCATCCTGTCTAATGGGGCATTGTTTTCTGAAGCAAGGTTTAGCATGTTAACATTTCTATTTGCATGCTAATATAAACAATCAATTATTGTAAATCTGAACTTGGAAAAAATGCCAAAGAATTTCAAAGAGATGTTGTGCTTTGGATTTGGAGAACCAATACGCTTGTTTCTAATTATTAAACAAATACATATTTCTATGAATGATATTTTAATTTCTTCTGAAGAATCATGGTTAATTACAGTGACAGCTCAGTTTTATGTTAATGAATGTAGAAAATGTTTGGCAGGTAATCAGTGACAACTAAATGTCATCTGGAAAGAGGCACAAGTTCCCCTGTGACTCTGCAAGGACGGGCAGATAAAAACAATGGATGTCTAGATAGACTGATTAACACCATATTAGATATTCAAACCTTTATTCGATAAAAACATGAAAATATGTTAATACACCAGTATTTGTTGTAGGCTTGAATACTGCTTTTCCATATCAACCATTAACTCCAATAATGCAGAATTAATTACTATACCGAGCTATTGCTGTTTGTGGTTTCAAAAATATGTGCATGGATGATAGGCAACTATTTTTTTTCCTTCTGCCTCTTATAGAAAAAAGAATAGCGAGGTAACGAATGAACATGAGATCTAGATAGCATCTGAGAACACTTTTGTTTTCCTGCTCCTCAGTCACGTCTGGTCTTGATTGTGTAATTGCCACATCCATTTGGTCTCTATCTTCCCAGTATACACTATGGTCATGATTTACCTCTGTTCAGTGTCAGATTGTTGTCTGTGCGCTTTTACCTTGTTGGAGCCCTGTTTTTCCCCATTTTGGTCTTTTACTGTTTGATATGTTCATTGCACGTCTACAACAAAACAATCTACCAATCAATCCAAAAAAAAAAACAACATATAAAGCACTATTTGTAGCTGTGAAATGAGTTATTGCACGATTGTAGAATGTAAAGGAAATCCAGAGGGACAGGTCAAACTTATTGAAAAATCTTCGTTCATCCTCTTCTTTTCGGTAGCTCACAGTTTTCAGCTTCGTTTATATGCCTACTGCTTTTTGGTATTAGCTGAAATGCGTGTGACCTTAGAACTTGTATTAACTGTCATGTTTTTGAAGTTATGCGGGTAGACAGCTTCTTGAGCTGTGGCAGTAAGATAAATAATGTGGCCCAGGCTTATTTGACATTCTTTAACAAGCTCTTTCATTCCAAGCAGATCCTCAGGCATGTCCTGTCCAGATGGGATGTATAACCCCTGCAGTGTGTTGACTGTCTTATTCACAGGTAGGTATCACCATGATCTGATCTTTTAGAGCACATCTAATCAGAACCCAATTTTTATATTTCAATTATCCTGGTGTGACTGAGATTTTATTCCACTATTATGAGGTGTTTTAGATCTATTATTATAATACACACACCTTACCTGGATGCAAAACACTAGTTAGAAGAGATAATGAGCCATTCAAGTAGAATAGAGAGGGACCTTGGATACTTTACCCCTGCCACTTTTAATTAACAAAATGTAGCAGGTGTTTGAAAGGACTGAAAGACAAACCAGCAGCTGAATACACATGGCCACACTGAGCAGGACTCAGACTCTGAGGAGCCTTATGTAAGCAACACCCACACTAATACAGGAAGCAAACTGGCAGTGGCTTTAATGATGCTGCCACAGATTGGCTCCCCAGCAGTCACTTGCCGTAATAAAGCTGCAAAGCAAGAGAAAAGACAGAGAAAGAGAGAAGAGGCTGATCAGTCAGGGTTATATGAAAATAATATCGCCTGCTTTCTTATTTGAAGTTTTTCAGTTTTGAAGAGTAACTTGAAGTTGGAGTCAAACAGCTTGGCAGGGAAACTCTGCTGCTCTCATGTTTTCATCTTTATTCCTTGAGACAGCAATAAAACCAAATCCTTCAAAGAAGTCATGTGAAGAGTTTGACAAGCATGTGATTAATGCTCCCATGAAAACCTTTAAAAGGTCTGGGTAGGTTATGTTCAATGTACTTAGAATGAAGCTTTTTGCTTAACAAAGATTCACTGTCCCACTGGATCTTGTGCCTGTTAACCAAATCTTCAGTTACTTTCCAATAAAAATTAAGAAAGTAAGATACTATGATCACATTCATATCTGAGAATATCTGTGAATTTCTGAGAAATTTTAAGGTTTATGATATGTTACTGCTGCCTTATTGAAGAGATTAAAACACTGCTTAAAATTAAGAAATTATGCTCTGATATCTTAGACAATTTCACAAATGCCCTTTTACAATGAGCATTATGGACAAATTAGACCCTGTCTTACAGCATGGGCTTTTAGAACATAATGAACCAATGGTGTTCAGAGATGTTTCGTCTTTAATGATCTTTTTCTTCAGTGCTGATAATGGACTCAATTGTGTATAACTTCAGCTCCTTTATGACTTTCTTCAGTCTGCTCTCTGTTGCTGGAAATCTCCATTTTTTTTTTTTAACCAAACAATTTTCAACTTTGACAGCAGCAGCAGCATTAATCTTGTGACTGAGCTACCCTTCCATTTCCCCAGTGGCTTGTGTTACCACTCTGTTGTCTAAAGAACAATCGAGGCGGAGGATGTAGCTGCTTGCTTTCTTTAGAATAGTTTTTCTTTTTTCATACAGCAATGTCATCACTGCAGTGCTGTTTTTTTAACAAAAAAGTGAGGTAAAGTCTTGTCAACATCTTTCTTTCTGCCATCAAAATCAAACGTCCCTTTTGTATTGCATCTACAATAAAAAGTATTGTGCAAACATCTTATGCAATCCCTCATTTATTTGTATTTTGCTTCCACAGAGCCAGACTTCTTTGTAATTTTCAAAACCTTGTATTCAATGGAAACCACCCGCAAGCAGTTCAATACAGGTGGCTTGGTTTTGCTAGGGCTTAGAGTTAATGTAATTTGTTTCCCAAATATCTCACATTGCCCATAAAGACTGATGGAAGAGGCGGTTTGAATTTCCTGCTTCACTCTTCTCCTTACTCCTGCTCTGCATCCTTGGTGCTTCCTTTTCAACTCAGGCAGTACTTGCGGAATTAGCTGAAGAGGTATTTAATCTTTTGAGATGTGCATGCTCTTCTCCCAGGCTTAACAAAACAACTTGCTATAGTTGCTGTGGTTTCACATCACAACAAATGTCCAAACAGCAAAAGATATAGACTCAATGTGCTACTTACAGATGCACAGCATCCAACACCAGAGGCAGAAAAAAAAAAAAACAATTTGAGAAAAGATACTCTAAATCACAAACTGATGAACTAAAGTTCATATAAGCAAGAACACCAAAATCAAGCTAGCAGAGCTACTCAAACATGCAGCCAATTTAAGCAGCACAAATCAAGAATTTAAACTATAATGCCATTGAACTGAATATATGGACCTAAACCTTAACAATAGAGCCTCTTTAACCGTCAATGAAATGCATTTCTAGTTTCCCTAAGTTTTGTTAAGTAAGGTTAAGTATGGACATATAGTTAACATACACATTTTTTTCAAAGCATATGTTGAATTATAAATGTGTCCTCTAAATGTGTATGAAAATGAAATGAAAAGTGGTTTAAAATTAAACACAAAAAATAGCTGTTATCATAAACAAAAGTATATATTCATATTATACATTTATTGTCATATATATATATATATATATATATATATATATATATATATATATGCCTGTCATTTGGGTGAACTTGTGTGGATGGCAAGACCTAAGAGATGCTTGGTACTTGCTTTTAATGTCCTTTACATTTTTTGCGTAGTGAAATGCTTGATTTTAAAGTCTTTCTAGACCCCCTGCTTTACCTGACTCAGGCGCTGCCATCTCTTTTCTAAAGGTGTTGGAAAGCACTTTGATCTAACACTGTTGTCAGCAGTGTCTCTAACAGTTAAGGCCACATTGAACTAAATAGAATAGGAACTAAAAAGGTGCAAACCTCTTATCTGAACTTACTCTTATCATAGTTTGACATGCATATCTTTGATTTAATAGATTTTAGGCAGGAATAAAGTGAAGCATTTCCTTATTTAAATATAAACACAATTTTATATACAAAGATTTGGTCTTTGTTTATGTTACTCAAATGTTTCATTATGGATAAAATTAATTTTAAACACCAAAATATAAAAATATGTCAGGAAAACATGCATCTTTAAAAGTGGAATTAACTGACGGTCCTGTGCTACAGCAAAAGCCACTCATTTTAGTTTAAGCTAACCAGTTCTAAAGAGGTATTTTTTGCAATTAGAATTTTCTACATTTAAAAGTCAAAACAGCATCTTTAAATGTTTTTCCAAATAAGAACAATTGCATCCTTTTAGCAATTTTAGGTCATGCTTAAAATTGGCAAATATTTATAATCTGTTTTTAATATTCAGACAAATTACATTACCTTAGGCCTTTTTATTGAATTAATCATTATAATTATAATTAATCTTTGTTCTGTTTTTTAATGATCGGGCTGAGTTTGTATAGCCTGGGTGCCATTCCGAACTTAGTCCCGCCCACAAGGTTTGAGGTTGGGAAGTTCGGTCTGGCATTGCTCCATAGTAGTGTTAGTATGATCGCCCACCCTCTGGCGATCCAATCAAATTGTCAGGGCGGGCTTTATACGATGATGGACAGATGATCAACAGTAACGTAATCAACCATGTGACCAAAGCGCGCTTGGGTGACAACAACAATGGCTGCCGCCGGAGAGTTGAGGTGAGTAGATTCTGCTATTAGGTCTGTTCTAGAAGATATCGACAGCAAATAAATTTTAAAAGAGGAACAGAGAAACGCGATCAAGGCTCATCTCCTTATTCTAGGCGTGCAACTGCACGCTTTGATTTTTGTTGACAACAACTATGCGTTGCTTAACATACGTCACGCACTCCGTTGCTCTTATTGGTTGTAGGTCTATCCAATTGAGTGCAGCTGCATTTTTTTTCCTGGTTCGTTTAAAACACGCCCCATAATCACAGCTCTATGGAGCAGTATCAGACTCATATTCTGACTAGAATTGAGTAGGACTACCTCAGGCTAGAGTTTGTATGGAAAAGCAGACAAAAAAAATGTAATAAATAAATAACAATACCACGGACGGCCTTTTTTTTATTACATACTCATGTAAAAAAAAATTCAACTTAAACGGAACTGTAAGAAACACAGCGAATACAATTGCACTGCATATGATGATGATAACATGAGAGAAAACAAAAACATGCTTGTCCTTATCCTGATCGTGCTTAGTGGAAACAAGTATATGATCAATCGTACTAAGATCAGTAGATTAAGATTGGAATATTTGATGGTTCCAATAAATAAGAGAAGATGTTATACAAAAGATTTCTCAAATTACATCTGCCCTCCTGAAGAAAAAAAAATCTGTGAATCACCCTCAATAAATCATCAGAGAGAGGAAAAACAAAAACAAAGAGTTATGTCCGGAAACAAATTAAAGGTATAATGGAGGGTTTTTGTGAATTTTTGAAAAGACCCACCGTCTCCACTTAAAAAAATAAAATGCACATGCACAACCCTACCCGCTCCCGAGATGGAACGCCTAGTAACACGTATGAGAGCATGCATAAACCCAATTCTCCTCGTGCACGCTCTGTTTAAAAGTGTCTATTTTCATTGCTCATACAAGTTTTTTTCCAAAAGAAGATTTGTAATTTTTCCAATACATCATACTTGCCACAGTGTTATGCCGAGACATACCTACCTGCTGAGAATTACCTGCCCTCTCGCACACTGATGAGAAAACAGATTGAAATATGAATGAAAATGAAACTTTTAAACATATTCTTAATGTTTCGTCATAAATGATATAGAATGGTGTTGATAGCGAAAGCTGGAAATGCTATCCAGAAAAAATTTAATAATCAGACCATACATGTTAATATCGTATTCTTTTTAATTTATCTGTCCACCAAAACTCTCAATTTTAGTGCATTCCTGCATAGGAAATATGAAAAGAATAAAAATATGTTTGAGGACCACCTATTTTGATGATCCACCCAGAAAAAGAACATCTTCCACTATATCTTTAAACAACAGGAAAAGTAGACAGCAAGTAACTATTCCCAGGAGGAAGGCTAAATAGTGTTTAATGAAATCATCACTACCTCAAAATCATGCGAGAGACTCTGCTAAGCTCGAAAAAGAGCTTCATGCAGGATAAATGTAAACAGAATAATTAGCAGTGGGTCAGGAAAGCAGTGTTTTAATCTCTTCAATAAGGCAGCAGTAACATATCATAAACCTTAAAATTTCTCAGAAATTCACAGATATTCTCAGATATGAATGTGATCATAGTATCTTACTTTATATGTGTACATTGGCTGTCAGTGATGGGACTAACGGCGGTGAAAATAACGTTACTAACGCCGTTACCTTCTTTTAGTAACGAGTAATCTAACTAATTACTTTGACTGTAACTATAACGCAGTTACCATTGCAGACACCCCGTTACTGCGCGTTACTCAGGTCGCACAATGAACCTTTTTTCATGATAGGACTCGTGCGCAGCTGCGTGAAGCTGACACCCCACCCACGTCAAAAAACTCTGCAAATAGACTGAATGGTTAGTGCAACGTTAGTGCAGATTTGTGCAGAAAAAAATATTGTTTGTGCTACTTTTGTTTAAGATATTAAAGATTATTTTTAGGTCATCCAGAGGTGCGCGCCTTGTCATGAGAGAGGGGAGGATGGGAATGGCTGATGTATAGTGAGATTCCGTCAGTTGGGTAGGTGGGTGTTTCTGCTCGCGGGTGTTAACGTACAGCACACACAGAGAGATGGAGAGTGAGGAGGATCCAGCAGCAAACAGCGTTTTCCTGATGGAAATACCGGTGTTACGTCGAGCTGCGTTTCCCCATCAGATACGGTTTCCTCTGCATCTCCGCACAGCGCAGGCGGCACGAGTCACCGCACAAGCGACAGGAAACGCGCATGCTCGCTAAAGGCGCGCAACAGTCGCCCTGTGCTCGCGCCACAGGAGAACTATGGAGAGCGTGAACGATCAAATGAAAGCCTATATGGAGAAAGGGAGAAATCTGGATGGATGGATGGATGGATGGATGGATGGATGGATGGATGGATGGATACTCTACCTTCTCAACCTACTGTATTTTTTATTTTAAACATTATTTGATGGCCTTTGTGGCAGGGATGGAGATCCATATTTTATGTCACACACAGAGTATACATCTAGATAGATAGATTTATAAATAGATGTTGCAGTATCTATAACAACCCAAACACACAGGATTTCAGAATTAGACATCCCCAGTTATTAATTTCATATACTCACCAGATCTGAATGCCCTGTTAAAAAACTTCACATCGCGTTCCCCCCTGATGTCATTTACGTTGAGTTGCAATAAATGCAAAACTCTCTGCAGGTTCTTGTCTTTGTCGTCCGCTCTATTCAGCTGGCTTTTGAATCACACCGCGAGAAGGTGGGGGCTGGGTGGTGAGGGGTACGGGGGCGAGAAACGCAAAAGTAACGCAATAGTTACTTTTACTAGTAACTAGTTACTTTTATTGTGGAGTAACTCAGTTAGTAACTCAGTTACTTTTTGGGAGAAGTAACAAGTAACTATAACTAATTACTTTTTCAAAGTAACGTGCCCAACACTGTTGGCTGTAAATAATAGTAGCAAAAAATTAATCATACTGTGTGTGAAAATTTATGTTTCAGGACTATGTCTTATTAATAAAGAAATATCTATAATCTCATTCCTTCCTTTAATATTTATTTCTCAATGTTTTTAAGTTTGAACCTTTGATCCTTGAAGTGGGTTTTATTCAAACTTTGTTTTATTGTGAGATTTTAATCCAAAACAATGCTTAGTCTAGCATTGTGACATGCTGATCCTACTTTGGGAGATAGACCTGGAAAAAAAGTCTCAGTATCTCTTCTAATCCTAAAGATCTCTTTTCCCCAGAAATTCTTGCTAGCTGTAGGCATATTTTTGTTCTTTGGAGTTTGCAGAGAAAAACTAACCTTGCAAATGAAAAAAAAATAAAAATCTGTTCGTCTTTACTAACTTTATATATTTAAGTATTGCTTATTCAGTAAAGAATCATGCTAAACGAAAGGCTGTAGCTGAATGTTTAATATAACTTGCATTAAAAAAATTAAAATGATAAAAAACAAATAAAACAAGACATACAGTTAATTAAAATAACAGCCAATCAAAACGTGTTGCTGTTTTGTAGGTAATTGTAACTGTAAATACATCACATAGATACATACATTTTAAATCACCTGGGTGTCTTCCCATTCTGAGCCAAAAATACAGATGTGGAAATAATCAAACAATGTATTTACTCTGTGCCCATATAAAATCAAAACTTCTCTCAAAACTTTTTTAAGATAACCAGACCATACCACGCAGTAATGTGGATTTCAGTGTATGTCATTTAATTACATTTTTCGTAGCAGTTTTCTCATCAAAAGGTATTTTGAAAATAGTGTGATGTTTGCCTACTGTTGACTTAAATATAAATTCAAATGAATGTTCTATAGTTCTTAATTTGATTAACAAACATTGCCCTCCAGTGGAAAACCAGATGTCACCATAAACAATGGCTCCTTGAGAAACCAACCCTCTGACCTCAAATCCAACTTGTTTTCTTTACACAATGTTTTCTCTGTTTCTTTCATGGCCCACAGTGGGTCACACACCCAAGTGCCCTTAACAAGCTGAGATACATGAGGTGCACCTGCATCATCTGAGAACAGGTATTGTAATACGATCCAGATATGGGTCTTTAGCAGCAGGTGCTTTGATTTCTTATCTCCTTTTTTGGTTCAAGTTGCAGGTTTAAACCCAAAATCCTTCAGAAAAAACAACGCGTTACCTTCTAAAATTTAACGCATGCCAGAATTGCATAATTCTGACAGACGTTATTTAGCAAAATTCCTCTGCTATTCCTTCAAAATGCAAAAACCCAAAAGCCTTGTTGAACAGAAAGAGGCTGCCACTCCTACTGTTAGGAGACTTTACCTCGGGGACAAATGACAATCAGTGATTGGTCTATTACTGTCTGTCACGTCAGTTATTAAATACATAAGAACATTTTCCTGAAATAGGGTGGTTACTGATTTCATTTAGGAAGAAAATCCCTGGATATCACGTGCCTGGGTTTGACAGAGTTACAGAACACTTATACTGAGCTAAAACCTTTATGCTACCAAATAGCTCACAGGGGGTCACCTTTATGGTTTGGCTGTTAATTCGTCTAAAACAAGCTGTCAATGTAGTTGCTGGACTGATAATTTGCTTCTCATTCATTGAACACATTCCTTTTCAAAAGACCGTTTTAACATTTTTTTTTTTTTTTTTTCACAGTAAGACGTATTTCATGTTCTGTGTTTCCAGACTACATATCATCAATATGTGGTGGCCCTGTTTTAAAGAGGTATGGCTATGGCTCAACACAAATAGAAAGGCTAAAAGAGATTTGTTTGCATTTATTTACAGCTGCATTAAATCAATACTATGATTACATTTTTCTTAAGCTTGAAGACATTCTAATAATGGAGCAGATACAACACACAAAATAATCAATACACTTAAACTTTTATTTTCAGGTGCTTTAAACCAACACAACCATTTAGTAAAGTTTCTATGTTCTACACACGTAGAAAAATGAAATACCACTCTGGGACTTAGATATTTTACTTCACTTTCAGTCTCTCCAATCACATATAAATGCCACACAGTGCATATCTGCAATGGCTATTCCTGCCACTTTCAAAGACATGACTGGATAAAACATTATGAGAAGTGACCAATGTCTGTTCCAAGCTGGGCATATTTTAAATAAATAGATGAAATTGTTGAAAATGCCCTTGGTGCCAACTAGTCTCTTCAAAGTTTAAGCTGAATCTATCGAAGAAAGTGAAAATACATTTGAAAGAATCTTGCTTTGAGGAAATTTTCATCAGTTGCGAGTGTCCAACTGCCAGTTGAATTTATCATGATAAGAACAAGTGCAACTCTCTAAATGACTCAAACAGAAATATAAAAATCTAAGTTGTCTCAACATTTTAATTGTTTTATAACAATACATATTAAAACAAACCCCAAACATTTGTAAATATTTGGTTCACGTACTCATTTTTGGTAACCGATCAATCCCATACAATGTTACACAAGGACTGTAGCCAGAGAGGAAACAATTCAGTCCAATCTGGAAAGGTCAGAAGGACAAAAAGGTAGGCAACAATCTGCACAATTCAAAGTCAAGCTACCAGTTCCAATGTGCATATAGTTTGACCAAGGATGGAACCAAGAATTTCAGTTAAATCTGAAATAATTAAGGGTGAATATGCAAATTACCATTAGAAATGTCTCAACTTCGATCAAAATCAAAGATCTTCTCACTGGGAGGACAAAGTACTTTCCACCACCACCTATAGTACATAAACTAAGTTGTATTATATTTGTATGTTTCTTTTTACAACTGTCCCAAAGACATTAAACCTTTATGTGTGTATGTAAAGAAAAACAAATCTAAGTTCTAGTAGAATATGGAATAGAGGTTTTTGTGTTTGTCTCGTCAGGAATCAAATCAATAGTAGATGGAATATGGAGGACTCCTGAAACTGAATCCGGAACGGCAGCTAGAGGAGCAGTGAGGAGATTAATAAATTGGACCTTGAGATGAGTTTTTCAATGAACTCCACAGACAAAAAGGGAGAAAACTGCACTCCAAAAATTCATCATAGACTGGAGGCAAAGGTTCTGGATGGAAAACAACAAGATCATAGGATTAAGCACAAGTAACAAACTATAGTCAGTCTTATTTTTCCATACACGCTAAGGAAAGTACAATAAATGAGATAATCTTTACACATCAAGGTAACAATTATGAAAATTGGGGCTATAATTGTTTCGCTTATCCTACTAACCATTGTTCTGTAGCAGGTGGCTGGGAGCCTATTTTGTTACACCAGCTTCTGGTTACATGTGTCATCCAAAAGCAGAACCAGAGTTTACTTTAGCCACAGGACCGGGGGAAGTACATATGTCCTCTGTATTTTTGCAGATTTCTTCCACATTCTCCTCAATACCCTCAATAAACCAGAGGTTGTGATTTTTAAACAACAGTTTGTTACGGTTATTGTTGACCCAAAAACATGAGTTATATTGCACCCGAACTGATGTTTGGCGAAGTTCTAAAATAAGTCCTCCATTACTACTGATCTCTATTTATTTTCCATGCTTCTATAATTTCAGTAAATCTGTTTTAGCTTCACAATTCTGTTACAGTATACTAAATAATATTTAACAGAACATCAATCTTTCTCTGTCAAAACAAATGAGAAATATATATATTTTTTTAATATTTGTAAAAAAAAAATATTTTCATACAGTTCTGCATTAGATAGACCTTTTCCCTATTCCTTTGCGTTTTAAAAGCCCTAAGCCTAAGCGTTCTCCTTGTTTGCAGTTTGATTTCCACGCTATATCCGATTGTGACCTGGAAATGAAAAGCACAGAGTGAGGGTTAAAGAGAAATGACAGAACCATGTCCCCATCACTCTGACAAAGCTGATCTTTAATGCCGCTCGCCTTTCTTTGGCTGTCAATCTGTGCTCTCTCCAGCCGATAAGTGGCCGCTCTTGCCCTCTACTAATTGCATCTCTTAAGCTTAGGTTTGTCAAACCACATTGGTGTGTGGCATTGAAGTAGTTATGAGCATGGACAGCCTTGACTGCTGTGACAGCTTGGTGCTTCTCATGCCTACGCGTTAGCTTCCCTGTGGTAAAATCAGACTTTTTTTCCCCCCCCAGATCCTTTTCTTTATTCAAGCTCCATATTAAGAAGCGCTTTGGCCAGAGAAGTCAAACCTCCTCCCCTTGTATTCTTCACTGTCACAGCAGTCCATCTTGCTTAGTATGATACTCACACAGTGATGTTGCACTTTGCTACGGTTCCTGTGCCACAGTAATCAGTATTCCTGTGGACAATGCCATCCTATAGAGGTTGAATCACAAGAAAAACAAAAAGAATTAGGTGTCCTTAGGGCGCAATGTAAAAAGATGCAATATCTTCTTGTGGAATATAAAGTGTGCATAAATTGATATTTAAAACATGATAATTTTAGGGGCAGAGTGTGTCATATGAGAATTAAAGTTGCATCATTGATGCAGCTTTTTTGGCTGTGTGCATATTATACAGTGTATCTGTCAAAGAACAAGTCCCTGAATTATCTAAGGGAATCAAGTGAAACTGTCTAAAAAGCAAAACCTTATGAAATATTACAAACAACTGAGAAGTTGATGGACTAGACGAGCATATATATATATGTATATATATATATATACATATATATATATATATATATATATATGTGTATATATATATGTATATATATATATATATATATATATATATATATATATATATATATGTGTATATATATATATATATATATATATACTGTAAATATGAAAAGAAAGGAAGAATGACCAATTTTTTTAAATCCTACAATCTCCTCTAAACTGGTGGAACAAAAAATTAATAAGACAACACTCAGTGAAATACTTCGATTTGGGAAGCTGTCTGAACAATACTATCAGCAAAATAGGTCATTTTGGCTTTTGATTGACATATGTATCAGTATTTATAAGGTTGTATCTGTTTTAACCTTCAACAGTATGGCACACAGCCATGCCTAAAACAATAAGTGACTTTGGTTTCTTGCCTTTGTTAAATCATTTATTTACTTTTAATATGCCAAGCTTGTGATAAAATAAAAACTGTAAGAAAAATGGAAATATCTGTCATTTTAAGTTAAAATATTAAAGCTACAGTGTGTAATAATTACAGGGATATACAGTCAGAAATCTAATATATTATACATAACTATGTTATTTATTATCATCTACGAGCTCAGCCTCTTAACCTTAATATTTGCGTTGCCTTAGAATTCGTTATTTATAATTACATAGGAGCGGGTCTCGCAGCCATGGAGGCAGACATCTTTGCGCTACGGCAGCGCAGAGCCAACAAACTAGCGATTGCGAGATCGCCCATTACAATAAAATGCTGCGTGATGATGCTGTTACTCTCCAGTATACTTATTCAGCAACGTCCCTGATGTTTCACAGGTAATGATTCAGTAATTTTCTGTAAAATAATTTTCTGGATATATACCTCGGTTACTTCTCTCCGGCTCCTTTGGAGATCTTCAAGCCTTTCCTCCTCTGCTCTAGTCACCCCGCTGGCACCTCTCCCTCGCCTGGCCCTGGCTGCACGCCCACCCCGGCCTCTCTGCCCTCTTCCTCGCCCTCTTCCTCTCCCTCTTCCTCGCCTTGTAACCCCCGTGCCACAAACAAGACTTGGACTCTGTAAACGGGGAATATATATTCTTCCAGCGAACACAATCTCGCTGTTAAACTAATGACTACAATTACTTTGTCTGTTTATATCACCATGCAAAGCAGCTAACCAAAACGTCACAACGATGTAGAAAAAATAATGGGTATATTTATTATCTTAAGTCTACATGAAATCTATACCCTACACAGACTAATGAAATACTATCTGTAAAATTATCTATGTAAACAAACCTCATCACTTGAGAAGGTAGGTGATGCGGACGTTGTGGAAGACATTTTGTCCTGTAACGCTCGCCGTACTGTTGGGGGGGAGAAGCGGTGGGGGGGAGATGTTCATGTTGCTGCTGTCTGCAGTCTGGACGTTAGATGTCGCTGAAAATTACACACTGTAGCAGAAATATCTGAAAAAAAAGAATAATCAAAATTAGAATAGAACTACTGACAAAAAACTCTTGAAAAAATCTAAATCATTACCTTCTAAGGCAAAAGGCAGTTACAAGTGTAAGTGATAGATTTACACAAGAACCATTATGTTGTATAAGTGTAATGGTAATCATCACCATGGTGCATTCGTATCACAGTATGAACACATACTGCTTCTTTTTTGCTTAAAGCTTCTGCATAGCACCCTATACTGTTATATGCCGCTCACTCACAGTAATAATAAATCAGTTTTTACCATCTGTTATTATAAGCTCAGGAGCCCAGGTTTAATAACTGCTGTATTGGTTTTCGAATTTTATTATTCTTTTAATAACGTCAAACACCAATCTTCAGGTCTCACTTCCATCTTTGTTTTTCTTCACTTTTGTTTGCATGTTTAATCACAAGCTATGAATTGAAAAGAAAAACAAAGCAAAAGACAGACAGAAAGATACTGTTGTTTTAAAACCAAGGGTAGAAAATGTAGATGTGTTTTGAAGCTTTTGACAAAACATATCACTGGTGTTACTATGGGCAATGTTCTACATATTCAAAATTCATGCTGGTTCGCAAATATGGCATGTGACAGGTAACTTTCCAGTGTAGAGGTGGAAACCATCATGATTGTTGGTGAATGTTGTTGACTAAACAGCCTTAAGCGATCTGTAGCAGATCTGAGAGTGCTGTTTTAGTCCTCCTTTTAGCTGAAGACATTGCAGCTCATACCCAGAGCTCCCTTTCCATTAGTTATTCACTCCAAATTCCATTAAGACAGTGGCATTAAACTTTTATGCTAAACTTTTAAAACCTCCCCAAGCGTTTACAACTAATAACTCAGAATGCATAAAAATTACAGCGTTAACATTTTTACCAATATGGACATGTTAGACATTGTTGGAAAGCTTAGATTCTCCTCAGTTCAACCACCAAGTTCATTTTATGGACACAGCGAGCACCAAAGCACAATTAACACAGATATAGCAGCATGTCAAAATGTAAACATGACAACAATCTTTAATTGTTTATATTCAGTTCATCCATAAAGGTCAACAGATGAGAAGTAATTCAGAATATTCATAATAAAAACATTTCCTTATGAGAAAATTGCCGCAGAACGACTGGTTTTTGACATCAGAAAAGGTAGCTGGTCATAGCTAGTGCTTTGCATCTTGTTAATATTTACTTTCTAATACTTATTTCCTCAGTTGTTAGCCCGCAATGTTTGGTATGTTCCTTACATCGTCTTCTTACCTACAAGACAAAGGCGTACAGATCTTTGTATGACTCGATTTGAGTCAGGGAAAGTCGCTTAAGTCTCACAAGCTCCCCTTGCCTGTCAGCCAATGATGCACCGAGTAAAGTGATATTATGCATCTTAGAATCCTGCTGCTATTGGTTAACACCT
Source organism: Cyprinodon diabolis (assembly GCA_030533445.1). Lineage (NCBI taxonomy): Eukaryota > Metazoa > Chordata > Actinopteri > Cyprinodontiformes > Cyprinodontidae > Cyprinodon > Cyprinodon diabolis. Next base: position 24,966,121 of record CM060065.1, on the reverse strand, counting down.
TGTAGGCTGTTTGGCTTTGTAGTCTATGAAATAAGGTTTTAAACAAGGCTAGACGTGGCTGGGTTGAAAAACATAACAACGTAGTGAACATCTTTCTTTATTTTATTATTCTTTTTTTGCTTTACAATTTACTTTTCCCTGTGTATTTTCCTATTGTGTACAGAAATTTGAATTACCTTGCTTCTGAAATGTGTTACAAAGACAACAAATATTTTCCACAAGGGTCAATTCATTTACAGCAGAGTCCAGAAATCAGCAAACACACACACACACAAATTTGTATTTCTATCCATAGTAAAACTTTACATTGACAAATAATTATTTTAGTTACTGCATTTATGCCTAACCCTTGAATTTACCCTCACCCTAACCATCATCTGTATGTTCTTATCCCCTATCCTTAAGATAATTCACACCATACACATACAGTACCTCTAAACTAAGGTTAAAAATGGGGGTCTGCCACATTACGACTAGCTTTTAATCCACATAAGGTTTGTTGCATCACAGAAAGTTAGTAAAAATACTAAATATTTTCAAAATAACACTGCATGGTGGAAAGTGTGTTGACTTACAGCAAGAAGGTGCTGGTTTAATTCCTAATTCTTTCTGCATGGAGTCTGCATGTCCTCCCTGTGCATTCTCCCTGGGTACTCCAACTTCCTCCCACAGTCAAAAAACACATCTGTTATTTGGCCTCACTAACATCTTTCTTAGGTGTGAGTGGCTTTGCATGGTTATATGTCTCTGTGTTGCCCTGTGATGGACTAACAACCTGCCTAGAGTGTACTCCACCTTTCACCCACAGACTACCAGAGATGGGCACCAGCCCCAACGTGACCCTGACGGAATAATCGGGATGGATGGATCGTTGTTAATAGGTAACATAAACACGTACACAGAATGAGATATTAAAACATTACAGAATGATATCAGAACTCAAGGGAGCACAATTATAACAAATTATTGAAGAAAAAAAACACACCTAAGGGAATAAATAACCTTGATTTCTCTTATACATTTTTTCACATAAACTTGGTCGATTTTCTTTACTGTTAAGCTCGTTTTGGATTTTAAGGTGTGTGTTGATTAAATTTATACCATTTGCACTACTAAAGGTCTGAAACTTCTATAAGATTGCTAAAAATGTGGCTAATGTTCCTTCTAATTCTTTGACAGCCCTTTGTCTCAGTTTGTCTGATCCAATTAAATAGCCCAGACTTCATCACTTTGGTGTTTGTATGAATGGAAACTGGTTTGAAGAGAAAAGCTGGCAGATAAATATTGAACAAGAATCCCTAAACGCAATTAAGAAATAGAATTAAAGGTCTCTGCAGAGAGAAAGAAACATCCTGCCTCAGCACATCCTTTCATTCATTAAAAAGAACTCAATTTTAATTAAAGAAAAACCCTGTTATTATGCAGTGGAAGTAACTGGTGTCCAGAGTTGTTAATTTCATCCAGTTTTATTGTAGATGATTAATGTTTATATAAAGTATAAACTTTTTATAACTATTTCCTAATGCAAAGGTTCTGTTTCATTACTCAACTAGACATTAAAGTATAAGAGATCCTGAACTTCAAATGAGTTTTATGTCTTTTACTCCTTTTTTTGACAAATTATCATGCCTTGTGACATTTTTGGCCCTATAGAACCGAAGATGTCCTCTCTTCTCATGCACTCATGCCAGTTGCACTACATATTCTCTAATACACTGCCATAGCATCTCACAGCTAAATATGTGGTACATACTATTTGAATTTATACTCAGCAAAGAAACTTTCTTTTTGTTTTTTGCTGACAAGAAAAGACAAACCAAACCATCCCTCTGTTTAAATATACTTATTTTGCTGATCATCTTAGTATGCAAATTACTTTGCTTTCACTGAAGCACAAAACAAGGTAACAAGAACAAAGTACGACTTCATGGGCCCCACTGTTTTCCCCATTCATCTCTAAAACTATGCCCCTACTCTGCCTTCCAGCCACTTGAATGCTCTACATGCCAAGCAGTAAGTAAAAGCAGCTGTTCTCTGTGTTAAATATAAATAAGTACATACAGTATAGTTGATCTTACTGAACTGCAGCATGTGTGGTTTTCTCATTCGTAAAAATGTTTGTAATAGCATATCATTTGCATAAAATGTACCTTTATGGATGGAGGGAACAATGAATAGATATGTAATTGGGAGCAATTGGTCTCATGCAACAACATTTTTATGTTCTTGTTGTTTATTTCTTGTACTTTTTCTCGAAATGTGGGCTCTTAAAAATGTGCCACATCAGATTTAACAACAGTTCTTATCTACAGTGAATGATCATAAAAGATCCTCCTAAACCTGATGCAGTCCACCTGTGCATAAATGAGTGCTTGTTCCAGAGAAAAGTTAAGTCGCATAATTACCAATAATGCCATATAAGGGGAATTCCCATGCTTTCTCATTTACAGAAATGGCTTTGAATATGAAAAAGAGCGACTATACCAGTTCGGAGATTCAGGTTTTTCTGACTGAGAACTGAGAAGCAAAATTAAAGGACTTGTAAAAGCAAAGCAGTGCAATAAATCACAAAAGCTGTAAATGCTGCAGTTGCATTGTTACAGAAGTTAAAATAAATAGACTAATAAATAGAATAAAAATGATTCATGTACATTCAAACTACTGTTGGAGGCAAGGGGTGCAACATGTAAATGCTTAATGACTTCACCATCAACCAACGGGACAAAAAATTCAGCAAAATCTCCTGTTAAAACACATTAACACCTGTACTGTACATCTCTAGACCACGCTGCTGAATTTTATTTTTTACCTTCTATCAATTTTCTGTTCCAGATATTATATCAATAGTAGCATGATCTCATATAGAGGTCAATGACTGCCTTTTCTTTTGACAAAATGACAGCAAATTAAACCAGTGTTACCTGGTTACAGACACGCCAGCTGAAGGTGTATTGGTGATAGTTCTGTCATCAGGGAATAAAATATAATTCATAAACTTACAGAGTTGCATAATACTGGATCATGATTTAGCATAATAAAATGGACAATTGTTCTAAGTAAGACAAATGCAGTCATTTAGGGAAAACCAAGGTTTGGAAAACAGCGGACTGATTGTGCAAGACTCCTACGTCTGGAGCAATCCTAAAATTTGTTGGTGTCTGAGAAAAGATCAGAAATAGGAAAAAAATGGTGAATGCAACATTTTCTCCTAAATCTCTGGTATGAACGATGAATGAATTTGTTGACATAAATGGTTCTTGCATGACGCCCAATATTTAGGACACACTCACACAACAGTTTTTTTCCCCATATAACTTTAGTAATGGATTCTCTACAGAGAATGTTTAAAAGCTTAAATCTGAATACATGTAATAAATTGTAACTGATTTAAGAATAACCACACAAAAATCTACTGTAAACATCTACGTAAAATACTCCACAAATCATGAATGAAGCAATGCTTAGTTTACTTCCTAGAAATATTCGGAAACAGTTTTTTCACAATGTTGGGGGTATTATTTGAAGAGGGAGCTGAACTGTAAACATCAACAGTCATGCACAATGTTACGTTTTCTCTTATCTGTGGAGTAAAGTTTTAAAACAGATCGGGGGCAGAGCTGAAGCAATGTTCAAGCAAATACATAATTACAAACAGGAAATTTTTCAGAATGCACCAGGAGGGAGAAGAGCTTTAAGAATTGAGTTTTTGAATATTTTCTTTGTATAATGATTATAATTGAAAATTATTAATCTTACACTGGAGAAATTAACCTCTACATTTAACCCATTCGCTTGGGGAGCAGTGGGCTGCCATCATGGGGTGCCCGGGATTAAGGGTCTTGCTAAACAGTCTGTGGAGCTCAGACTCACAACCTCAACATTCAATGCTCTATGCCCTAAACACTAAGCCACCACTCCCCCTAGTGCTTAATCCACTTATTTTAATCTAAGTCTGTTAACTGTATGTAGTAAGATGAATTTTTGACTTCTGACTGAGTACTGAAAAAGATTTAAATAAGCTGGGTGTGTTGAATTACTAGGTGCATATAAACTTTTTTTTTATCCTTTTGGGCAACATAACAAAAATATTTTGTTGACTATTTGCCAACGTTGCTTAAATCTGTTGCTCAAATAAAGATAATGAGGATAAAGATGATGATAAAATGATTATTCTCCCACAGGGTAAAAAGGAGAAGTTTCAGTTGAAATAATGTATTTTTCAACTTAAAAAAGTTGGGAGAAGATGGCTGAAAACAGATTATAAGTGAGCACAGCAATTAGGCTCTGAATCTAAAGAGGATGATAAACTTAATGAGACTGCTCATTGTTTTTTTTTTGTGTGCTAAACATAAAATAATTTGAATTAATTTTAAAGCTCTTTACTCAATCACAATTTTTTTTTTCAAAACAGCTGCGACAGTGTGGAAAGTTATTGGGTTTAGAGTCAAAATACATCCAACTGTTAAAGAATAGCATATATATTTCTTTACAACATGAAAAGAGGAAAAAAAGTCATTATCCAGATCTTCAAAGATTTTTACAGAAAGAAAAAGGGAGAGTCTGATATTATTGGATTTTTGTTTTCTCAGGAAATAACTGCAGCCTATCATCGTTAATTCATCTTTCTTTCTCATTTAGCAGATGACACATTTCAAGCAGAGAGGCAGATGTACTTGCTGATTGATTTGATTTGCAGCCTAGTAGCATGCCATGCGTGCAACATCATACCATGTAGGGTGGTTAGTTTTTTAGATAGAGACAGATGTCTGTTGGCTTTACGTTTGGCTAGAGGAGAAAGTGCTTTTTTATATCACTCCAACTTTAGGCAAATTCTGTTAGAACCTTAATATCTCTGTTAAGTATTGTGCATGAAAATGTACAAACGACTTCTTGTGAGTTTGCTGTAAATTTTTAACTTAAAGCTGTTAGCTGTTCCTAAACAGACTGTGACACTTTGGTAAAATTATTTTTTTTTCTTGCAGGCGATGTTCCAAATGGAAAAAACACTATAAGCCTAAATTTAGAAATTGTTAGACTGAGTACTTACAACTTGTTATTTTGTAAAACTTTTGCAAACTGTGTGAATTTAGTGTAACATATATATTTTTTCAAACTTAGCTCAAACATAATTTATTCATAGGAATTATTGTGTAGTAATTAAGCACACCTTAAATAAACTGATTAAGAACAACTTAACTGTAATGATAAAATGCATATTTTGACAATAAGACCTCATTGGCTGATTAGTTGGCAATGGATGTGGCAAAGCTGTAACACTGAGAGTGAGGTGGAGACTGTTCAGTGTCCTGGGAAGCAAGTCGTTAAATGCAACGATGTTAAAGCTCCAAGGCTGTATGATGAAATAACCATCATGCTAATAATGGTTAGATGTTATTAATGGACATATATGACCAATTAGGCTAGGAAGTACTGCTAGTGCTGATGAGTAAAATCAACATATTTTAGAGGCATTTAATAAAATAATGAATCCAAAGGTAGTAAACTTTTTTAAGCTCAGTTTACTGGATAAAATGGTTGCAACAATGAAATGTTTATACCTTAACAACAACCACATAATTTAGTTTTTCTAGTCAGCTTAAAGGTATCATATTATACTACATTAGAAAATGAAATATATTAGCAATGAGCCCTCCAGAGCATGTTTTTGCCATTTGAGAAATAGAATTCCTGTCAGATTAGACAGACAGCATATACTAAAATACTTCTCATTCAGCCATCTTCTAAATGAGCTGTTTTGGCTTTTCATTGCCCCTGTCCCCCTGAAGGCTGCACGCCCACAACCCACAACCATGACAACCAATGATGGAGGCTAGGAGAGCGGAATAATACATAAGAAAAAGCACTGACCTTAAACGATGGGCTGCAACAGTCTGAACTGCTCATAATTAACAACAAGAAAAGGTTGACTAGATAAAAACACATTGATTTATGTTAACAACAATAATATACACTTTTTTATTTCATTGGAAATATGGACACATCCCCTTCTGGAAGTTTTGTATGTTTTGTCTAAAATAAACAATAAAGTAACTTATGTGGTAAAAAAGACAGTTGTCTCGTTGAAACAGTACTTTGAGACAGCAATCCATGCCTTTGTTATATCTCGGCTGGATTACTGTAGCTAACTTTATTTTGGCGTGACCCAGCACATATCCAGTTAATGCAAAATGCAGCAGCGCACCTTTTAACTAGAGTACATAAAGTAGATATTGGTGGTGGTGGTTGGGATGGGGGGACGTAACCTAGGGGGTACAGGGAGGAACTGCATGGGGGTCACGAAAATTTTGGTTGGTTGGACTTTTTTTATATTCCCCCCTACAATTTTTTCCATTAATTGAATTGTCTTTAAATGCAGATTAACATGAATTCAACACATTGTAGTAAACACATAAATGGAGGGAGAAGATGTCTTTCAGTCATCAATGCACACATTTAGCGACACACAGGAGCTCTTTCAAGCTGGGCACTGTTTCATTGACAACACCTGTCCCATCTACGATGAATCCGAATCAGGAATACTTTCATTATCCCAGGGCGAAATTACTTTTGTTACATGACACAAAAAAGGAAATGGAACATAGGGGGGAGAAAATAACCCCCATCCTAGCCTCCTTGTAAGATCTTTTGTTTGTTTTTAAGTCTTTAAAAAGCCTGGCCAAGAGTCCTGCACTGGGTAGGGTACTCCTATAAAACGTACATCAACGTACATCAACAATGCAAAAAAATATATATATTATTTCACAGGTGCGGGTCCGGGTATACATGGACAAAATGCGGGTATCATAGAGTTACACCATGGATTAAAACTATTTATATATTTTTTTATTTATTAACTCTATATCTTAAAAAATGAATTGATTCAAGAATATCCAGATAGTATTTTCTTTAAGCAACGGGGCATACCTTCGTACTTCGGCCAATTTAGAGCTGTTAATCTGTGGGTGCAGCGCACACTGGATGTGATTGTGAGGCAGGGTACTTTACTGCCTCTTTAATATAAATGGCTGTGTGTACACTTTGTGATCACTGCTCGGGTCCCACTTTATTATTAACGGGTCCGTGCGGCCCCGGACGGCTTTGAAATGGGATAATTTTGGTTAACGGGTCGGGTCTCCTTTCTGAACTCTACAGTGTGCGGGCTGATACAGTTTTGAAAAATCAGACCCGTGCAGAACACTGGTCTGGCCTGTCCCTACTGTACCTCTCTGAGCTTCTCCACCCCTATGCTATTCCTCAGTGCCTCAGGTCAGCTGACCTGCTGCTCCTGGAGGTACCGAGGTCTGAACAGAAGCTCACATGAGACAGAACAATTTCAGTTGGGAAATAAGCTCCCCTTCCTCATTAGACAATTCTCCTCACTGTTTAATTTTAAAACTCATCTTAAAACATATTTTTTATTCTTTGACTTTCAACAAAGTGTGAGACGCTCTCGGTATTTCTGTTAGTGGTTTGTTTTTATGTTTTTTATGTGTTTTATTTTAATTAAGTAATTTTATTTTTTAAATTCTTTTACCTTTTTAGTTTTTATGCAGTTTTAATTTTATTTGGTATTTACGACCCTTTTTGGCAGCTGAAGTTGTTTTAAAAGCTCTATAAATAAAGTTGAGTTAAATGGTTCCTTAAATCAATGAGTCTTACATATCAAGTTTTTTGGTGTTTAGCTTCCTCTCAAATCCCTCAAAGATGAACAATTGATCCTAACCATGCCCTCTGACACAAATACTGACTTTCCGCCGCTTGCTCTGATTATATTCTAGCTTTGGTCAGAAGTATGTATGTGATCTGTTTAAATGAGTAAAATATATGCTGGACAGAATAAAGTCTGTGTGGTAGCAGAAGTTAAAATTCTGTTCAAACCTTGTTTACCTTCTTTGAGTTAGAGTTAAAGCTTCTGCTCTTTTCCCTAATTATTTCCCTTATTTCCTTATTTTTCTTTGTGAAAATAACTTAGTACTCCATTTATGTCTTCAGGTGAACATTTTGGTCCACTAGATTCACTGTCTTACATTTTGCTCCCATGGTATGCTATTAAGGCCTGAGTGACAGATGTTCCCATGCAAGTACACACACATGCATGAACGTATGCTCTCGAGCAGCTGACCTGGCAATATAAACAAGAGACTGGAGCACAACACAGAGAGATGGAGAATGATATCTTACCATAGTTCACTAAAAATATAGCTTTATTTCTTCACAAAAAAAAATTTAATGTATTTTTGATCAAAAAAAGAAAATTTTCAAGACCAGATGTATGAAATGTCAAGTTGGGTGGATGTTTTTTGAGGACTCAAATGACTCAAAGCTGAAGTCATTTCTTGCAGATTTAATCATTCAAAAGGTGGCAACTGAGGCAAAAAAACAAAAATAACAAAATACTGAAAACCAAAAACTAGAAGACTTCAAGGAAAACACACACAAGGATCTAGAAACAACGAGGAACCAGCAAACAGTAACTGAAGAGTATACTGTATATGTCAAACAGAACAAAGAATGGGCTAATGAACTGATTGGGAAAAGGTGTGGACAGAAGAATCTAGAAGGGAGCTAGGTAAAGGAGACTGACACAAGAGGGCAACAGAGGGTTAATAAGAAATACATAAGAACTCAAATAAAACCAGAAAACACCTCAAAATCGAAATGAAACACATGAAAACTTAAAAAGAAGACTTAAACAGAACCAAAAATTTCAAAACTATGACAAATGTATGAAATCTATCACTACTATGTATGCAGATAACAGAGTTGTGTTTTTCTACAAAACTTTCAGACTGTAGTCCATCTCTTTTAGATTTAAAATTACAATTTGTAGAAGATTATCTGTGAACACGTTTTGAGTAATACTCAGCTGGTTCAGGTTTCTTGGGCCCCTTGTATGGAGCACTAGCTTTAGTTAAACTACAAGAGTAAGGAGCTGGGGACGAGGGGTTATCTTATGCAAGAAAAACACTCTACTTAAGAGAAAATATCTAATATGACTTAAGTAAAGCAGCCATACAAGAACAGAGGGCCAGATCTCCTATACATCTACATGTGATGGTATACTCAAGTTGCTGCCAGAGGCAAAACAACTACTGGATTTAGGGGACTTCTTCCTTTATATATAAGTTCTTGTAAGTTTGATTGTGATAACTTTTTTTTTTTTGATAGGTGAGCTTATCAGGTTTTATCTGATAATTTCCCTTTCTATTTTATGGCACTGTATTTCTTTGCAAGATGACAAAAGACAAGAACAAGAAAAAACTCAACAACCACCTTATAATACCAATGTTTTGATATGACAAATTTAAAAAAAGATACAAAACCAAAATTTAGAATAACCCACCATGACTTTATATTACAAAAAACCAGTTGGAACTGGCATATTTTTGATATGATGCACAGTCAAGTTTGACCTTAAAATTGTTGTTCAAGATGAAGTGTCAAAAGTGTAGAACCTAAACAAACAAAGGGGTCTTTGTAGAGTAAAACAACCTGACTAAGAAAAACAACGTTAAGTCCTTTTTAACAACCTCATCTTTCATGGCATTAACCTATGAAACATGATTTTAGAAAGCAGAAATATAGCCCCTATTTTTATTTTTACCCAACTTCATTATGAAAGAGGATGTTTTGTCTTTTGTCCCTGTTGCTGAAGCAGTAAGGTCTGATGCTCTCAAGGGCAGCCAATGTGGTATGTCACCATCCAGGAACCTCTGTCTGACCAGCAGGGTTTTGTTTACATACAGACCTCTCTGAGTGCCACAGTGTCACTTATCTGTCTGCACCTCCACCCATACACTTGCTTTAATCCTCTAAGTATAGTGAATGAAAGTGCTGAACATTAACAAAGGATGTCCTTTAAGCCTCAAGCTGAATGGATGTGCTCAGGGTGTGAATTTATTTTTTGCTTTAATGGAAAGGCTATTAGGACACAGTTTCAGCATTCCAACACCTGAACAAACAAGTTGACAAGGGAAAAATAATCATTTGGGATGAATGTTAAGTATTTGCCTCTAGCAACTTGAATCACTTGTGTGAGGATGTCACAAGAATGAATGTATTGTATTCTAAATTTAAATAAAATTCAATTAGGGATATTGACTTATTCCATAAACAGTATGCCTCCTTATGAGTAGGATTTTGCAACTCTGAAGCCCTTTGTATACAAAAAAATATTTACAATAAAGAGGTTTATCGTGTGAGTCTTGGAACTCCCATAAGGCAAAACTCCGTTATTTGAACCTACTACTGCAGTAGCTGTCTAATGACCTGTCACAGACTGAGCTGACCACGCACCTTTCTTCTTATCCTAATATACTGCATGCTAGGCAAGGATAAGAAGCCATTATCTATGCTTTTTGTATTTTTTTGTATTTGTATTTTTTCCCCACGACCTAGAAAGTAAATGCTTTCTGAATGTCCTCTGCACCAGGTTTGCTCTTCTGTGTTTAATTTGTAGTCTCTCTTTTCTGGATTTCCATGTTTCTTTTTTAATATCAATCAATCAACTCTATTTCTATAGTTTATCTACTTGATTATCCACATGATTTGATAAGTGCTCTACATAAAAACAAGAATAAAATTATAAAAACAACCACACGGTTAACCAAAGTGGTGTGCATAAAACAATTTAAGAATAAATAAATACGATTAAAATAGAAATAATAACCAGGTTTAAAGTTAGTAAAAGTAGTGCCATACTAAACTAGATCTGTGTCAAAAGCCTGTCAAGCTCAGAACAATAGGATCCAGTATTCGAGGTGGACAAACAGATTTCTCAAAACACTTATTGGAAACGGAACAGCAGTGAACAGCGTCGCCATCTAAAGCAGAAACCTCTGCAGGAGGAGACAACAGGTTAGTGACCACGTTTCTCTGGAGGTAGATAATAATGAACATTTGAATCACTAATCTGGTCTTATAGTTCAATCTGAGCCCAGAGGGAGAGGTTGGGTCCAGCCGTTTGACTGCCATCTCGCCCAGAGAGTTCCAGACACTGATGTATCAGAGGTCGGAGGAAACAAAGGAGAGCAGAACAGAGTAAACAAAGGAAGGTAGGATAATCCAGATGGCGAAGGTTAAACCGGTGTGGAAGATGTGCTCGGTAGTCAAGGCAAAGAGATCAGAGGTCCGACGAGGTGCCGAAGGGAAATCCAGAACTGAGTCAGGGAACAGTTCCAGGTTTTGTAAACAGACAGGCAGGGATGCGGCAGGAGTCTGAAGTGAGGTCAGGCAAATAGATTAGACTAGGGACAGGCAGGCTTAGAGGTCTATAGACAGAATGGGTTAGGATCAGGCAATCCGAAACACAGAAATGCTTGAAAACTTGTCACTACAGGCTCAAATTAGACCAGACATCAGCACCAAGATCATGAAAAAGCCCAGGATTAAAAATATGTGTTCAAAAGAGAGTTAGACAGCAAAAGAGGAGGTCTGTCAGACACTTACGGGAAACCTATTTCACAATACAGGAGCTGCTACAGCAAATGTTCTGAATGGCACTTGGAAGCGCTTTTAGGTATTTGTACCAAATCCATTTTGGGAGCTCTGTCAGTATCCTCCTTGATTGGTCGGACAAGACTAGGTATATTTGTTTGCCTAGTTTGGAAATAAGCTTCTGAGGAACACAAAGACACATTTGCCTAGTTAAACACAAAAACCTCTTAATTACGCTGGTTTTGAGAGGTTGACATCACTGTATTTGAAATTGCAAAGTTATGAATGATTGGTGGGGGAGTCTGAGGTGGAGTTCGAAGCTAGAACTGGGCTGTACTTGGCTCAGTGGCACCCAATCCTAGTCCTTTATTTACAGCTTGAACTGTCTGCTCCGGCTCACTCCAGGGGGATGGGATTTCCTCCTCGGTCTGGTCTCTAGTGTAGTTTGTTGGATTTTATTGTTGTATTACTTTGAAGGGTTACAGACAATCTGGAGAGAAAAAAATCCCTATTGGAGTACTATCCACAGGTGCAACAGTACAAAAACATCTCGTTTGTTACACCTTGTTACACCTGTTCTGTCAAGATGTCAAAAGCTTATGTAAAAGCCACAACAGAATCTACAAAGCAGTCAATTCTCCTTATAATGAAACAAAGCTTTACGACATTTTTTTGTAATTAGTGCCATTATCAATACAAATAAAGCTGTTTAATAGGTGGTTATTTGAGTTTAGAGAGAAAAAATGGGGCAGATAGATTTAAAAAATGTAACTACAAAAAAATCTAAACATTTTGATTCCAATTTGTGAATTAACATTAGGAAAAATATAACCTTCAAGCCATCACTTAGAATCCAACTGAAGCTTCCAAACTCCAGTTTGAGTTTAACACTCAAGAGGGAAAAATTGAAAAATAAAAGTCAATCATACTACACATACACACTTTTATGTTCTGTTTGAACTTTTAATATTAATAAAATATGGAATATTTTTAGACACTTTACAAATTTTTTCTAACTTTCTGACTTTAAAAAGACCAATTTGAACTTAAAATTCAGTAGATATAAACATGTGAATTTCAAGCAGCGAGTCTGAATAGTCCAGCTGGGAAGTCTATCATGAAATATTTACTGAAGGTTAAGGATTAAAGCGTGTGCTTTGATAAATGTTGCAATTTTTATTTTTTATTTTTATGCATTTAGAAATGCATGAAATATTGAAATATTATAGATATTTGCCTTTTATATTACAAACAATCCTCAGCAAAATTACGTCGCTGGAGTTTGGTAAAAATCCTGTTTATCAGGCTTATTTGTTCTCTAATTCTCAACACCATAATAGTGTTTTGTATTAAAAGTCAAACATGAATATAATAGACTCTCTGCTGACCTGTGCATTAGCTAACATTCTGAGAGTGACACATTGATTAATGATAACTTGAAGGAGCTGTAATGAATTAATCAGCTTGATAGGATTTACTCATCAAGGCACAGTCCAGTGATTCCATACATCTGTGTAGTGATATAAAATGAGAAACAGAGTTATGCACACTAACTGGCAGAATGTTTACCCATGTCAATTATTTTTTTAAGCTTTATTTACAGAATTTCACCACGCTGCTACACAAATTATGATTACATGCATTAAATTATTTTTAGAAAAGCTTGGCTGGAAACAACTAATTTGCAAATGTGCTACAACGTCTGAAGCACCTGTGCCCAATCTGTATGAAATACCTGCATTGAACCAAGAGTAAGCTCAGAGGGAGAGACCTTTCAGTGGGAACGGTATATTTTTTAGATGAGCTTTATTGGTCTCACAGCGGAGAAATTCACTAATTTGTCACTAGTTTTGTCTAATTCCAAATGACATACCAAAAATTGAGAAAAGACTCCTATGAACGTGTACACCTGTGTTGTGGTACTACTGTCTCTTTAGCTGTGTTTAAATTGATAATTAATTTACTCTTGTGTATACAGAGTCATGATCCCCATTTACCTTTCACTTTATTAAAATTATGCTTCTTTGCTGGTCCATCTAAAATAAGCACATGCTGCATAATCATCTTTCAAATGGCTAGCAGTTGAACATTTAAATAATAAACATTAAACAGGGGAAGTATAACATTCTTTGTGAACAGAGACATCAATAAGAATAAAAAGATCAAATAATGTCATCTGAAAATTGAATGCAATCATAATCCCAAATCGTGGAGTCTGTCCCTTTCTTCTTGATATCTTACATGAGTTCTTTTGATTTTTCAATGATATCAGGCCAAGAAGCATCCATTTGAGGTGTGCCAACTAAAGATTTAAGTTTAGCCATATTGACCATAATATATACAACCATCTGTGTTGGGGAAAAAAAGTAATTTAAACGTTTTGATAAAAGATCTATTTCATTGTTTTGCCATTCATTGAATAACGAATAATTTTGTTATCCCAAGTGGTTAAAGGTTTTGTTCTATTCTTACATATGTATTTCACTGCCATATCCAACCTTTCAAACAAACATCTTTCCATTAATTCAGCATTTAAAATATTAAGTTTGATCTACATTTGAGATGTGACTCAAGGTTTAAATTTCTCAAAGCATTGCATGTTCTTACCTTTGAGTGAGTTCAATGGCACATTTACTCTTAAGAAGACTGGCGACTTCTTTTACTCATCAGTCATTTTAACTATAAAATGAAGGGTTTGGCTGATGTCTTTTCTTGAAGGTGTTGTCGGTTAGTGTTGGGGTTAACACACAAATATGCTTAGACAGGCAAACTACCCAGCCGCCACATATATATGTGTGCTTCAACAAGAAATATGTACAATTTTTTTTCCTCAAGTGACATACATTGTGTTTTGTTTTCCTTAGACCTATCACTGCTGCCATGAATTGCCTGTTCCTGGAAATATTGTAATGCAGAATTTGTCATCTTGTGTAAGTTTGAAGTGGGAACAAAATGCAGACAGAACTTGGGACAAGCATTCTGAGGGATAAATAAATAAAACAGAAATCTTATAAAACCTATATACGGTAGTAGAACATGAATGGAGCAAAGGCAGAGTAATGGGAGGACCAGTCAAGGATGATGAAAATCACTCTGTTTGTACACTGAGGGAGGAGTGGAATATGACATCAGAATCAGAAATGTTGTTTTACACGTGATGAGTCGCTACAGAACACATAGACAAGCAAAAACAGTTAGCTGAAATAAATAGAGGGATATAAAAAATCAGAATAAACAAATGCAAGTTGTATGTGATCCAGGTGAACTAATTAGTAAAACATGGAACAGCTGGGAGAGAAGAGTGCAGACAAAAACAAAAACAGAGATCCTCCCGGTAGGAACCAAATCAGTGGGATCCAATACTGAGATTTTTTCTTTCTCTATTGACAGTTACACTGTCTCTCCTTCTCCACAGGTCAAGAGTGGGGGTATCATCTTCATTGCAGTCTGTCAATTACCTCCTACTGCACATCAACAACATTACCCGCTCTGCATATTTTTATTGGAGCAACTTTAATCGTCTTTGTCCCTCAGCTTCTGTTCTTGTCTATGCCTCATCACCTTCTGCCTTTTAACTGCAACTCTCTTCTTTTTGATTGATCAGAAATTTCTCCATCCACTTCAGTTGGTCCTCAATTCAGCGGCTTGTTTAATTATCCAAACCTCCTCCATTCATCACATCACCCCTGTTTTAAAGGAGCTTCATGTCAACTTCAGAATTCAGTTCAAAGTCTCCTGTTCACATTCAAGGTCATCCATAATCTTGCTCCCCCATACCTCTCAAATACCCCTTAGATTGCTACCTCCTCCTTTAGATCCTCCTCTTCTGTCTCCCTACTGCCTGCCTCATCACGATGGGGAACAGAGCATTTTCCCTCTCTGCTCCAAAACTCTGTAATGTACCTCCTTTTCTGCTATTGGCTTCTAAACTACTGAGGAAGACTTTTGTGATAGTGCAGTTGTTGGGATTATATTTTTATCATTTATGTGCTTGTTAAACACTAATATAACCTGCCTCAAGACACTTACAAGCAGTTTATCTAATAAGGACAGTTCTTTTGTCATATTCATCTTCATTTTGTACGTAACAAATATTTAGGACTGAAATAGAACATAGTCTTTGATCTCGAATACTTTATTTTCTTGACATAGCTAGAGCCAGTGAAGTGTTCTCATTTACAAACCTGTGTATGATAATGATGTGATGACATGGCAGGGTGTGACGCGGGAGATGTATAAAATGTTTCTTTGAACTATTGTTCAGGGCTGATGCCGACTTTCTGACAAAGTGAGCCTGATGCTACCATCGAGTCGTGCAATTTTTCTGAGTAAGGTTACAATTCTGTTAAAAACTGTAGCTATGTTTTTGAATAGAACATGATTATATTCACAAGAACAATGCCTTAAAAAATTACAAGCATGGCAAGCAACATGGTAATGAAAAAGCAAATAAAAGGAGCAGGCAGGTAGTAATGAGAACTGAAGGCAAAAGTAAAGAATGGCATTGAATGCAAGTGAGTTAATAAGGGGATAAAGTGAATCAGCCTGGACATAAGGAGCACAGGGAGGAACGGAGCTCAGTTAACAAGACTTAAGCTGAACCAAGATATAAGAGGAATTCATCCAATTGTACTAAGAACAGAATACAAAACTAAACTAAAAACAGAAAAGAATAATGAGACAACAACCTCAAAAATAGGCACAGGAAATGACAAGAATGAGGTAAGACCTAAAAATCATGATATGCAACAACTAAATACTAAAACAAAAATAAACAAAAAAAACCCTGGAGATTTTGACATCCACTCAGCAAAAAAGAAATATATAATCTTAAAGACAAACACCTGAGATACACTAACTTAAAAAACACAATCCACATGTCAATATCTCTATATAGATAGGCACGCAGGTTTTAATTTGATTCTATACCTATATCTTATTACAGCACTGTATGTGATAGATCATGCCTACAAATTAATTTTGTCAGCTAAACTGAGTCTTTTAGTTTCAATATTTATATGTTTTAATAGAAAAACTCTTAAGTCACAAGAATTCAAATGTATCCCACCAATTTCCTTGACTTTGATGCAATACTTCACAGCCCAAAGATCAGCTGACAAACAGACCACAGTTTGTGAGATTGAAGGATGACGTGTTTAACAAGAAAGTCAGCCGCACAGGAGTGCTCTCATCATTCATTTTTCTATGTATACCTCCAATTTCCAGTCCATAACAGAGTCCTGTCATCTGCAAAAACACTCAGATTACACTGTTGTAATTGGACCTATAGGAAATAATGTATTTTTGAATTAAATATGAACACAATTTAACTGTTTGGGTTGTGGGTGTACAGATCCCAAACTACAGGCCACAAAATGTTCTAAAGAGCATTCCTATATGCTGAGGAATGAGAAATTATGATGGCTAATCAAACTAAAACAAGACATACAAATGGCATCCTTTTCTGGTAAAGCTATTTGTTTAGTTTTTGAGGCACCATGCTTCCACATCCCATGTCTTCTAACGTGTTTTCAGTTGTGCCAAATTCTTAGATATATAAAGTTTATAAACCTTTCACTATTCTACTTCTGAAGCAAATCATGTCAAGCAGAGAATATAAGTCTGTTTCTTCAAAGTTAGAATAGAAGTTTCCTTCAATCTCCCATTGTGGGGAAAATTCAGGTTTGTTGGTGGCAAAGCAGAAAATCAAATGGAAGCAGGTTCACATAACTTCCATAAATGACTTAGAGGAGATGCTGTTAATAAACTTTGAAGACACTCTAGCCTAAATACAGAGTTGAATATGAATAGAAAATATATTTTGTTTACTGCTGATAGGACTGTGATAAAGGAGCAGCCTTTAACATACAAGAAAGGTGTTTCTTTCTCTCTCTGTCTTGCTTTGTACCTGAGAAAGCGAGGAGGTCTGCTTTGACACTGTTGTTGATGCATTAGCAAAACATTAAAGCATGAGGTATGGGACCTTAAAGATGATGTCAGGAACATGTTCTTGAAACTTTCATCAGACTTGTTTTTCACCTCTCCATATGAAATTCACTAGGAAGGTGGATAAGATGCATGCTGCTTAAAAATAGACATGAATACTATTTTTATCTCTTGAAATGGTGGTGCAATCACTAACATCTAAATGATTCTGTTTACAAGCCCCAACTGAAATAACCTAGATTTCAATGTATACAGGAAGATAAGGAATTTGAGTGTCAATGTCCAAACTAATCAATGTGAAAATGTAGCTTTTGCTAAACATAACCTTCTTTTTGGCAAAAATTATTTCAGCGTTTACTAAAGTAGGCTAATGTTTCATGTAGCTCATTTCTTAATTAGTCCCATTACACTGGATGTTTAAAGTTTTTCTTAAATTTGGAGGTTTAAATTGTAACACAAAGTAACACAGACCTAGAGTAACACAGGTCCCAGTGATAAACAAAAGGACACACTAAAAAAATGTAAGTATTATATGGAGGTCAGATTAAATTTCTTGTGTTAAAGCTCATATTTAAGACAAATAAAGAGCACCTTGTGACGTTTAATGTACCAGTGAGGTCAGTGCAAGTCCTTTAATTTAAAAAGAAAATGCAGTACACAGTAACTTAAACACAGGAGACAGCCAATGTAGTTTCCTAAATTAAGCAACACATTTCTTTCTGTTGCCTGGATTCTCTATTTACTTGTGATTGAAGGCTGGATAGCCACCATAACTTTTCCTCTGATCAGATTTGATCTACATGAGCTGTTCATCTTGACAACTTACAGATCCTCGTTATATTCCAAGGAGGAATGATTGATTGAAAAACACAAAAGGCTGGTTCTGAATAAGCAAATAAAAAAGACTTTGTATATCTATAAAGCAAAGTATTTACCATATCTGTGAGTTTGCAGTGATTTATAGCTATTTGCTTTTCACATAAATTTGTGAGTTTAATGTGCAATCTTGTTTAGACCAGGAGCTGAAACTTACTGTAGGTGGGGGTGTGAGGGATCATGATAATGTTTGGGGTTCTGGACACGCAACACCGGCATGAAATGTATTTTACAGAATGAAGAGGGGCCCCAATGACCTTCTCTGCTATTCTCACCACTCTTCTCACCTTCTTCCAAACTGCAGCACTGCAGCCTCCACACCACACAGTGAGACAGCTGGTCAGAACGCTCTCTATGGTGCTTCTGTAGAAGGTGGTGAGGATGTGTGGGGGCAGGTGGGCTCTCCTCATCCTCCTTAGGAAGTACATGCGCTTTTGTGCCCTTTTGACCAGTGAGGTGGTGTTTACAGCCCAGGTGAGGTTGTCTGTGATGTGCACCCCCAGGTATTTGGTGCTGCTGACCTCTTCGACAGTGGAGCTGTTGATCAGCAGTGGAGCGTGGTTAGTCCGGTTCTTCCTGAAGTCCAAGATGATCTCCTTCGTCTTCTCCACGTTCAGGATCATGCTATCATGTTATCTTTGCACCAGTTCACCAGTTGCTCCACCTCATGTAGTCCTGGTCATTGTCGTCTCTCATGAAGTAAAAATGCATTGATATGGAAGGTCTCTGATCTCCATGCATGTTTTTTTTTCTCCCACACTGTTTACAGTTTATTACTGATGCACTTTATGAAACGGAAATTTTCATTTACTGCCTCAAAGCTATACTAAACGAAATTGTATATTGTATACACTTGTATACAAAATGACAATAAAAGTTGTCTAAGACGTCCACCCCTTCTCTCATAATGTTCCTGTTTCTTCTGAAATCTCCAATCATCTTTCTTATTTTGTTCACGTTCAGGATCAGATAATTGTTTCCACACCTTGCCACAAAGGGGTTTTTAAGCTTCCTGTACTAGGCCTCTTGTCTATCTTTAATGCACCAAGTGACTTCAGTCACCAGGGTATTTCTACAGGTAACAGGACTCTGTCATCTACTGCAAGTCAGAGATGTCAGTGTAAATAGGAATGGTGAGAGTACTGTCCCCTGTGGTGCTCCTGTGCTGCTGATTACTTGATTAGACAGTTGACCCTCCAGCCTAACGAAACGGAGGTTTGTCAGGTAATCTTTGATCCAGGTGACTGTTTATGCCTTCACATTAGTTTTCTGGAGTTTCTGACGAAGCAAATCAGACTGAGTTCTGTTAGATGCACTATAGAACTTCTCCTTACAGTGCCTTCTGCCTTTTCTACATGACAGCGGGTTAGCTAAATAAAATATAAGATGGCATATTTGACTCCAGTTCCACAGCAACAGGCAAATTACAGAGAATCTTAATAGCTGTGTGTTTACTTGCTCAGGTGGACAAATAGAAGTTTATCTCTTGGACCCTCATGATATGGGATGTCAGGGTAACATGTTGAAGACTGTTGAGTTTTCTTTTTTTAACACAACAAAGCAGGATATCTTCCACAACACTAGAACTGTCTCCTGGATCAGACCAAGGTTGAAGGCATGGGCGTAGTTTTGCATAAGGATCATAGGGACATGTCCCTACCAAAATTTTGGACAGACTTACTTGTCCCTACCAACAATTAGATGTGAATAACATGTTTATAATTTATAATACTACATTGTTGCAGCAGTAAAGGGGATAGAGAATATTGACAGACAAAAACATTTTTGTTTATATATTTTGTTTTTACAATTTTTGTATAATTCTTGCTCTAAGCTGGTCGCTCTGTGAGCTAAAGACACAGTTAATGATTAATTGATTACTGAATTTGTTGACATTTCAATAGTCGATTATTCCGATTAATTGTTTCAGAGCAAGATAAAATACATGATAGAGTAACTACAGCCTAGATGACTTGTAGAGTGAAATTAATATTCTAAATACTCAGTGTCAGTTCCAGTGCTCATGTAAATACAATAAATTTATTTGGTGTCCCTTGAATCCATTATTTTGCTTTCTTTCATGATACAGAGACAATATTTAAAAGATAAGAGTGGGTTTTACCTCTGCACAATTGTATATCTTCAAAGGAAAAAAAAGGATAAAGAGATTTGCTTTATGTCTTAGTCGCTGATAATTTCAAATGTAAACCTTTTCAAAGTGGAAAAAAGTCATAATTCCTCATTCATCAGAGCCGTTGATGCTTCAAACATTGATAAATAGCATCTAGTGTGTGTAGCGCTTATAAAATTTGTACAACTGTAGCAAGGAATGCTGCTTTTCTCTTTAAACAAAATACACCCTGATTTTCATGTCAAGCATAAAAAAATAACAAGCATGCATATTTTTGCATAAGACCAATGACATCAGACCAATAGTGTCCCTACCAAAGTTGAAATCAAACCTACGCCCTTGGTTCAAGAGGTGCTGTAGAATCCCACAGAGCTGCTCTGCACAGGCCTTCTGTACCCTGGGGCTGACATCATCTAGACCTGGTTGTGATTCAGTCTCTCCAGCTGCCTCTTCATTTCCTTTCTAGAGGTAGACAGCTGAAAGGCAGAGTGAGCAGCACCATCTTCTGATTTAGTTGAGAACAAGTGCAAAGACGCAGGAGGATTGGTGGCAGAAGAAGAAGATAAAGCATTTGAGGTTCGAGAGGAGAGCTTTGGGTCAAAGGACGGATGGATATATATTCGACTTCAGGCAGGAGAGAAGGATGCTGAGCTTCTCTCTGTACTGAACTTATTGAGAAATGATATAAACATTGTTCTGCTAGAGCTTGCTTACCAGACATATATTCCACATTACTGTTCAAAAATCTCAAGAGCTGAGAAAGCAATGTGACAATAAAAAAAAAAAAAAGTTTAGCTAAAGCAAGTTAGGAAACAAATATATGTAAAGCCTTATAGAATTGTCTGAAATAAAAATACAAAGTTTATGGATCTAATATATTATTATTGCAATAAGTGTGGTCAGGAGTTTTCAATATTTGTACTGTTTCAGGTGGTCTACTTGCATAAAATAATTGTTCAGTAACACAATAACATATTAACCTCCTATTTTTTAAATGCTTTCCTTTGCATTTACCAGCAGTGTTTCTCAGCGACAAAAGATGCAAAAGGAGCCAATACTGAGAAGCTTTTAGTCAACAATTAACTCCATTTTCTGTCACGCTTATCCCAAGGGGTGCTGGTGCCTATCTCCAGCTGTCTATGGGCGAGAGGCAGGGTACACCCTGGACAGGTCGCCAGTCCATCGCAGGGCAACACAGAGACAAATAGGACAAACAACCATTCTCACACACATACCTAAGGAGAATTTAGAGAAACCAATTAACCTAATAGTCATGTTTTTGGACTGTGGGAGGAGGCCAGAGTACCCAGAGAGAACCCACACATGCTCAGGGAGAACATGCAAAATCCATGCAGAAAGACCCCTGACTGGGAATCAAACCCAGAACCTTCTTGCTGCAAGGCAGCAGTGCTACCCACTGCGCTACTGAGCAGCCCTGAGCAATTAACTCCATGCCTAGATTTATAGTAATTATTACTGTGAAAACTTTATGGAGTTAAATGGAAAAACAATCCAATGCATTGAAAGCAGAATCCAGAGGCCAAATTTAATATATTATGTAATGATCTCTTGTGTAAAGAAAATGAAATAAAAAAAAAACTAAGCCATAGCCCACTAACTCTTCTACCTTCACTTCCTTTTCTACTCTCTTGCAAATCATCCTTTTCTGTGGTCTCTTGAAGTGTAAATCAGATTCCTCTGATATTTGTGCTGACTGTACACCAGAGACAGTGTTTCACCATTGACGGCATGCAGGTTATAACTAGATGCATGTCTTTTTTACTGAAAGTATCAAAAGAAAGGATTGGGCTCTGTCACAATGGCTAAACTAAACAAATTGGGGTCACCACAGAAGATGTTGAGAAGATATTTCAACTTTAACTTTATTTTAACTTTTATTATTTAAAAAAAAAACAGGATTTGACCTTCAAGAGCCTGAAATACATGTATTATTAAAAGGAATGTGCTTAATTAAATTTTCCCCTGCTCGCTTTCTCATTCTTAACACATACTCGGTCACAACCATTTAAAAGTTTTACTGAATGTGTTTAATCTTTTTCATATCCATTATCCCACAGTGCTAGAATTTCATTTCTAATAATGGCAAAGCTGAAAATAAATAAATCAATAAAATAAAGAAGAAAAACTGGAAATATATGTTTTGCTTAGTACATTTCAAGACTTGGTTTAGACCAGGGGTCGGCAACCCTCAACTGTTCAAAGAGCCATATTGGATCAAAAAACACAATAAAACAAATCTGTCTGGAGCCGCAAAAATATAACAGTCTGATATAAGCTCATATGGCAACATGGGCTCTAAGTATATAAGCCCACTATAAAAGGGACTATGGGCCGGATTTATCAAGATCCAATTTTGCGTGCAGTAATTTGCGCTCGCAAACTGGAATTTTGCGCGAGGGGCTGAACCATGGTTTGCGGGTGATTTAACAAGAGCGATTGCGTAACTGGTGGCAGGTGCAAAACTGTTGGAGACACCCTATTTAAATGATGGTTTTGCGCGTTTTGTGGTTTGCGGCAAAGTAGTTTGTAGTTTGTGCAAACTAGTGCATTAAGAAATTTTAATCTTACAGTGACACCCCCACCCCCTCCAAAACCTTTATTCCCTAAGGTGGTATATGGCTGAATTTCTACTTCACTGCAGTAAAAAAAAAAAAAAAAAAAAAAAAAAAAAAAAAAAAGTGGGAGGTCGGGGTTCTCCGATAGGGCGTCAGGGCGACATGGCATTTAGAACGTCGGACAGCACTTCTGAAAAATGAGATCGGGAGATCCCAGATGCAAAAAAGTGCAATGTTGCAAGGAGTTTTGTGATATCTGGTATTGCGTGGGTCCTCCTTGTGGCTGGCTCCAAATCCATTGGGAGTTCCCCCAACAGCTCCAAAATGGCAATACTGGATAAACGATATGTTTTGATGATCATTTCCTCGTTCATTCCAAAAATATTCACACTGAGTGAAAAAATGCGTTCTCTGCGTCTCCTTGCTTCATTTCGATGTCTCCTTCTTGCGACAATAACCGCTGCCATGTGTGCGCAATTACGCATACAGACCATTTGCACCTCCTTTTGAAACGTGTTAAATATAGAGTCAGATACCGTTAGCAAAATTGCTTTCAGGTTTGATAAATCACTTTGCGAGTGCTAAATTAATATATTTACATGTTCTCCTCCCACAAGACGCACTTTTGCGTGTAAACGCCCCATTTTGCATATTCATTGCAGAAAAAGTACTAAATGGATAAGAGGCGCTATTTAGCACGTTTTAAAGACCAAATCCTTTTAGCATGCTGTTGATAGATCAGTTTGTACATTTTTTAGCGTGCACAGTGAAATAGCTCACGTTTTTATACACGCAAACCTTTGATAGATCCGGCCCTATGTGGGCTTAAATATATAATAAGCACACATTAAATAAATGTTTATTCTGGACCAAATATCTCATCATGTGTCAACTCTGCTGTATGATATTCAGTGCTTTAAGTTTAAATTCAATTGTTAATGTATAAGTTTTTGTTGCATTGATGAGATTATAGAAACACAATAAAGGAGTCATATTTTTGGTATTACTTTTATTTTGAGGATTTTGTTTATTATGATTTAATTTAATTAAATTTTTATAAACAATCGTTTATCTACACCTAAAGTTTTAAGCTTTGTATTGCTTTTTATTTTTCAGATTTTTAGGTTGTATTTTATAGCATTTTAAATAGGTAATGGTAATAGTGTGCCCACCTTTTAGAGAATAAGTAGATGTCTTTTTTTGTCTTGCATTTCACTTGTTTCATCATGTATTACAACACCTCATTTTGTCACTGGGAGATTGTGATTAAGGAAGTGTGGATGGATTAACTCATGTAATTAAGAGAAGACCAGTTTGATCTTAATTTTCACGCTTAAGCACTTGCCAGCGGAAATATCTCCTGGATCCCCTTAAGTCCTTGAGAGAGCAATGAGTTTATTTTAACCCCCCCCTCTCTTTTTACCGGATCACACCAGATGAGTTTGTAAGACTTACCAGAGGCACTGTTGCAAATTAAATAAAATTTATTGAATTCAGAAGTTCTTAGGGACAAGGACCATCAGTACATTTTGTTGTATAAAAATTACCACATTAAAAGTAGGAGTTAATGCTGGCCCAGACCTTATAGCCAAAAGACAAAGTTAAAACCCAATTAAGTTAGACTGTTTGGGGGAGGAGGAATAACAAAACCACAAACTCAACTAAATACAGCCAAATGTCCCCCAACAAAAACACACTCGTACCACAAACCTTGGTAAATACTACAAAAAAAGAACAAAACTCCCTTTCTACTAATCTCCTCAATCTAGATTAAATAATGCTTAGGACCCAGGGACAGCATAGATCCTTCTTTTATTTATTTAAAACAAGTCAGAGGGCTAGACTTCCCCTTCCTTCAGCCAAACCAACAAAAACAGAAAAATGCTTTTGACCAATAATGATCCAAAAAAATAAATTTTAGACTAAAACAAAATCTTGAACTCAAACTGAAAACGGAACTGAAAGTGTAACAGTAGCAGGCCAAATTATACACAGAAGAGATCACATTAGATGAGCCCCTTCAGTAGCCAGGTAATAAGAAACTGCCTTTACCTTCTGTAAAGTGAAACCAGTCAACTGCGTTCTATACGTCACTCTAGAAATGTGTTACCTACAATAATAGAGAGGAGGAATCAGAAATAGTTCTAAACACACCCCACACTCGATGTTAAATATACCTCTGCAGGAATCATCAGCCTAGAATCTCTCCTGAGCGACCTACGTGCTTTTAAATGTAAATGTTGATTATCTGTCTCGCTAACAAACCAGCTGCGCCCTGTCACGACGTCTTCCATATATGGGCAATAGGAAGAGTGCCGCTTAGAGTTCTCCAAAACACTCACATTTATGATCTAGAACATTCAACTACTGATGCATTGTGTTGCCTTTATTAAGAGCTTGTCGAAGCTGGACCACAACTGACAACTTAGCAATTGCTAGAAAACTATTGACCACTCATCCACAGCCACATCCCAGGGAATTTCCCAGGTAAGCATTACAGCTAGAGAATAAATTTCTGTTTGGCAACACGACTGGGAAGCATCTTCTGTGGAGGTACGTGATTAGTTCCATATAAGCGATTTGAGAAGTAAACAGCTGTCTTCCAGCCTTGACTCCACAAAGAAAAGTCTGAGTTATCCACGGATGAACAATCTGGCACATGACGAGAGTCCTGCTGGTTCTTTTCTCTGGTTCCTCTGATTTATATTTTCATCGTTTACGCGTGGTTAAGTGTAGAGAGGAAATCGGCACCAAAAGAAAGGGGAAGAGTGGAGAATGAAAGAAAACCACTTCTTATCGGATCCCTGCTGTTTTCACATATATAGATAATAAAAAGCTCTGCTATGCAGGGAAACAAATGTAAATTCAAAAACCTTTGTTGACTTCAAGATAAAGAAATTTCTCTGAAACTTATTTAAACCATCATGTTATTACTCAACGGGATTGTCAGCTACCATGATGGAGAGCGCTCAGTTTGCAAGAGAAATAAATGGTGTAAATAAGGACTTACAGTTGTTATATAGATATACCCTCCCATTGTTTTCCCACATTGTTAGATGTTAAAGATATGCAGTTAATCTTGACAAACAGTTGGTAGTTTTTGCATTGATGTTGCTTTCCTAAGAGATCTATTTGCTCATTAATTTATTTTCTCTCCCTCTGATAAAGGAAAATACTCTGGGAGTCTTTTTGTCTTTGAAACTTGACAATGATTATTATAGGATAATCTATAGCACAGGGTAATTAATCAGCCCAGAGGAAACCAGTTTGCTCTAAGTAAATGTGACATTCACTTCGCGGGGGGATCAATCAGCAGGAGCTTCAGGGTCCTTCATAGCAATCTCAAAGCATATCCGAGCCTGGTCCCCATTCAAAATAAAATGATAGAAGTACCAAATGTGATGCCTGCAGGTCTTTATAATTTGTCAATTAAAAATGCACCACACTTTGAGGTTGTCATGGTTATGCTGTTGTGTTACCAGGACACCCAGTGATAGCAATCTTATCTGGGAGCCTAATTTGTCACTGCTGTCCTTCAAGGTGAATTCGCGAAACAACAACAGTATATAATAGCATAAATATAATAGAGAGCCTCTCTTAGATAATAAACAACTTTATTTGATAGTATTAAACATCTTCATCAATATTTGTCATTTGCACAGGTTATTGAGGTTGCAGTTCAATATATGTAAAATATGACAAGATACTTATTATATTGATATTTAAAATGAAAACTAAATGTAATAGAATTCTACAATTCTATGGGTAATGGCATGTATTCAAATTTTCTCATTCTTACACTTATGTTAATTTTTAGGCATCAAAAGGTTGATTAAACTTATCGATGTTTAAAGGGATAAGAGGCTGTGCCTTATACTACATAGGTAAAAGTAATGGATACGAATTATTTGACTTAAATTTACAAATAAAAATAGCAAACCTTATCTGGAAAATTCTAATTCATTCAGAACTTCATCAAAGTTTGGTTTGATTATTCATTAATTAAACGGGGGCCTTTACTGTAAGAACATAATGGGCCAAGTTCACATTTGGCGTGAAACGACCTTGCATAGAAATATGCAGTCAGTCCTGCTAACTTCAACCCATGCTTTTGCACATTTTAGAAAAAAAAAAAAAACAATAGCGACGATCCAGCTGCAATCCGTGAGAGAGCAGAAAAAATCCGCAAGCAGAGCCTACGGGTTTGCGAGCGCATTTCAGACCCGAGCAAAGCGCGGTTTGTGCGCGAAGAGAAGGAGGCAAGCGAGAGGAGAAAATATCTGTGCAAGAAGCATTAAATCTGAGAGAAGAAACAAAGATTTGAGAGAGAAGAGAAAATATTTGAGAGAGAGCGCATGTTTTGAGTGTGAGCATTATAAGTTTTGAGTGCAAGAAGATGAAATTCTTTTCTCAAATTGAAATTATGTGCTCTTGCATTATGGCAGGATAATTCTCCCATACCTGTCCTTTGAATCACATATTAAAGAAATCACTGGAATTTCCTTGTATCATCTCCAAATCATTGCAATATTTTTAAATATCTTGTCCATGAGGGAGGCTGAGAAACTAGTCCTTTCATTTGTTATTTCAAGGTTGGACTATTGTAATTGAAACTAGTGAATCCTTTTAGGCTCAGAACAGGTGGACCCAGTATACGAAGCAGACAGGCAGTTTAAGTTTAACAGTTTATTAAACACAGAAATAAAGAGAGCAGAATCAGCGTCAACCGCGGGAACCTCTGCAGGAGGAGACAACAGGTTAGTAACCTTGTTTAGCTGGTAGTCCTTGTAGACAAACATGTAGGTCACTAATCCCAGTTGGCGGGCTGCTAACCTTGTGCGGCGACTGCAGCTCAGAGAGTCCCTGATGCGGTCAGAATCCTGAAGATGAACGTTAGCAGGATTAGCCATAGAGCAAAGCCAAAGACGAGGTCGGGGACGTGGTCAATGGTCAGAGTCAGGAGATCAGAGAGCAGATGAGATGCCGAAGGACGATCAAGGACAGAATCACGTCACAGTTCAGGTTCAATACACAGAGCTACTGACAGGCTGGATGAGGGCAGGCAGGCTCTATAGTTAGGAAACAAATCAAGTGGGTACACAACAGTCAGAGATAAGGCAGGTAGTCAGTACAGGCTCAGAAGTCGAGAAGCAGACAGGTCAGGATCAGGAATCAGAAGTAAGAGCACTGGAATAAGTCTGACCAATGGCTTGAAAAAATCTGGCACTGATCACTGGTCTGAAGAATGGTCATATAATGGCTAATGCAGGTGGATCAGATGAGCGAGTAATCAGAACTGGGCAGAGTTAAACAGGTGTGTGAAATGAGTGATCAGAACAAATAGCAGTGCTGAGATTATAACTGATTCCTGGAATTTCTAAAAGTAGATTGAGATGTAGTTAGATGTAGATTTATTTGTCAGGCCCAATTTCTGTGTAAACAACTACCAGTTTTGTCCTTAAGGTAGACACCCTGTCTACTTCTAAGACTAAGCTTAAGTTTTTTCTTTTTTGACAAGGCTTACAGTCAGAGTGACTCAGGTTATCCTGAGCTGTCTCTAAAGTGATGCTGCTGTAGGCTTAGTTCAACTTTTAACTTTATGTTATCTGCCTATTCTCAGCATCTTTCCTTTTGTACCGTTTGACTGACACACTGTACTGGAGGGAGCCTTAAGCTGACCTGCTGCATCAACAACTTCAGTCACAATTATAGATGATAGACAGATAAAGATAGATGATCTTCCTCTTTTTCAGTGTTTACTCTTGTTTCTCTTCTAGACATAGCCATTTGCTTAGCTTTCACTCTGTATATCTAGGTGCTTTTTAATCCCTTTCAAAATGAAAACCAAAGCATAAATTATCTGCTGAGCTGTTTGTTTCCTTGACAGATCCCCTATTGAGCTAGTTTAAAGCTACTTTGCTCACATAGAAAGTGTTTATAGATCAGTGCTTCTATGTTCCTTTTGTATGTCTCCTCCTGTCTACTTGAATCCCCAGACGGACTCTGGAAAGGGCCGCTCACACTGTTGCTGCATGCATGCTCCATGTGAGAGATATAATTATTCATTATTGCTTACACTGAATAACTGTTTACTTTACTTTGAAGTTGCATAGTCACCATTTGCTAAAATCTGTGTGTCTCACTAACGTGCTGTTCTTTTAGCTGAAATGCTTCTCATACTCTAAGAATGAATTGCTGCAGTGCAGGATGTGTAAGGCTCTGGCTCATGCAGTCAACTGAATCTGACTGATGGGGGAGGGAAAGGGTTGTCAGATTATCATTAAGATGCCTTTGCTCTTAAAAATGATTTTGTTAAAAGAATAATTTTTCTGTTTTAAACTGGCATTTGAGATGTCATGAAATTCTTAACCGTTTCTTTGCTGTGGTAATTTAGGGTGTTTAATAAAATCAGTATTTAAAAAACCTTTTAAATGCCGCTGTTTAATTTTAGGATGTCTGGACCACATTCACTCTTCAGGGGGCCCAAGGTTGTAGCTTATTTATTTATCATGCCTTAAAAACAATACAAATTCGTAAAATAGTATGTTTATTGGGACTTAAAACTAAATCAGAAATTTAAGCGATATATGACATGCTGTAACTGTCCTTGAGATATGTTGCCACAGTCCAAGAGTTTGGGTCCTTTGCAACAGTAAATATTTTTTAATGAATATATAAAAAATCTATTAAATGTCATCATATTTAAATGATATAGGCCATTGGTAGACGGGTGTAAGTTTAATATATAAGTGGTCTTGGACTAAAGAGGAGAAATGAAAAGATAGCAACCTTTCCCAGTCTCCCCTACTTTTTTTATGTGCTGAGCATTTATGTATTTGCAGCATGTTTGCAAATCTTTATTATAGTACGTTTATATGCATAATTATGCCCACATATGCAAAGAAGCAAATTTTGTATAGCATATTACAGAACTTTATAGGTTTAATCTGATGTTTTCCCTGATTCAAAGTATGTTTATGCAACTTGTTCATAGCAACTTCTCAAAATCCCACAAACAATTTATTGATCTTCAGATGAATCAAATGCTCTAAGAAAGAGGAAAGCAAGTGAATAGAAGGGGGTAAATGCTTTTTCATCACACCCATGTTCCTAGCAATAGAAAATCCCTTCACATAGAGCAAACTCAAGAAATGACCTTTTTTTATTTTGGCAGCTCAGTTAGCTGAGATGAATGACCGACTACCTAGCACTACATCATATAGCCATAATACAAAGGACTAGGGCAGTCCTTAGATGTCCAATGGAAAAGTATGAAACAGGGATAATTATCTTTTGACTAAGGTGTTTTAGAAGGTCAACAAAACAACTAAAATTGGAGCACTAGTCATGACTCGTTATACCACCACAAAATACACTAAAAGACTGACCGAATATCAACAATAGCAACAAATTATTGAAGTAAAGGCATTTTCTTTAGTTCATCTTTTAACACATTACAGTTTACAATCAACTTGCTTCCCAAAATGCAGTAAAATTAGAAAAAAATGATAGTGGAAAGGTAAAGAGTTTGAAAAATGTAGATGTTTTTTTATTAAAACTAATGGTCATTTTTAAGTTAAACAATGTTAGCAAATCTAATTTAACATTTTTCAAACTGACCATCTATGGTTTTATAACACCGCTGCATAACTTTTAAGTTTCAAGGCTCTTTAATCAAATTTATATATATATATATATATATATATATATATATATATATATACGTTGAGACTGACCCAAGTTATTAGACAATGACATTAAATTAGACATATTATTCAATTAAGTTAAGAGTTTATATCTAAGATTCTGCAGATTGCCTTTACCTCCTGGATGAAGCATCAGTAGACAGACACTTGCATTGTTGCATTGATTTTGCAACAA
This sequence comes from Cyprinodon diabolis, assembly GCA_030533445.1. Lineage (NCBI taxonomy): Eukaryota > Metazoa > Chordata > Actinopteri > Cyprinodontiformes > Cyprinodontidae > Cyprinodon > Cyprinodon diabolis. The sequence goes on along the minus strand of CM060065.1, from coordinate 24,935,275 downwards.
TCCATGACGCATGTAGCCACAACAGAAAGGAAAACTTAGCAGGGGGACACCTCCAGTCAAACCTGGCTAATGGCCAACAAAATGAGGTTTGACAACCTCATTTTAAATCTTAACATGTTTAACATTATTTTAACATGTTTAACATTAATGTTTATTAATGGCTTCTTTTTGTGGTTGTTCTCAGCAGAAAAAACATTAATAAGCAAAGAAACATAAGCAATAAAAAGGTTTTACATATTTGTTTAAGGCTGCTGGGTTTTTTTAAGATACTAAACTGAAGACCTTTGAAGGCCTGTAGACCCTTATATGGATCCAAGGGATAATTTATATTTCATCAGCAAGATCACGTACAACACTAAAATTGTATTTAAAAATAAGTCAAAGTTAGTTTAGAGTTGCTGTCTTCAGCCACAACTCATACCATAAACCATTAAATCTCCAGCTCTCCAAGACGGTCAAGGAAGTTCTAAGCAAAAACCAACAAAAATGGCTGCAATGATAGTTCAAGATGAGAAACTTGTCTATAAACCACAACAATGCATGATGAATTTAACAGCAAAGGCTCAATATGTAGATGATTCTTTAACTGCAGTTATCTATGCTACAATGCTATTGATTGTACATACAGTAAAAGGACAACAACAAATGATTTAGTGTCAGCTGTGCTACAGTATATCTCTTAAAGTCTGTCTTGGTTGTAGAAAATAGTTATGTTCCTGCAGTGTTGGTTACAGTTAAATAAAAGGTTACTTCCTTCAGGAACTGCAATGGGTAACTTGCATAGTCTTACTTTATAGATCAATACTACAATATTGAAAACTTTGTTGAAATACCTAGAGAAATGTCAGTGAGCTGAGTATTTCTGCACAGTAAGAAATTTGTCAACATTAGCTCAATTTCCTTTGACTATAATTCTACAACTAACATCCGATGAGTCATATTCATGAAAACATATTGGAAATCAAGTGTCACAATTTGCTCTTGGTGGTAGAAATGATTGTGATAGTGGATTTCATAATTTAACTCTGGCAGCCTGCTGTGTTAAAGCAGTCTGGCAGATTGGTTATAAAGGGGCTGTTATTAGAAATAGTAATCTGTCAAACATACTAGAAACTGCTGTCAGAAAATAATTGAAGCTTTTGTCAACAAACAGAAGAGACAATCTTATTGAGCCAAGTTCTGCATAGAAATGTAAATCCTTGCCATTTAGAGTTTGCTTCAGAGAATTTTATCTACAACAAAACTGTAAATCACACAACCTGGGAAGAGGCAATGCTCACCAGGAGGGCTTTGAATTAAAGTCTAAGCAGCAATGGAAATCTTAAGCTCTCAGTAACATCAGAATAAGGTCACAGTATAAAGAATATGTGCAAAATCTTCAGGGATGGTTAGGGTTCCCTTTTTCTTGTGATGTGGCAACCATTATCGAATGGCTATAAAATGTAGGATACCGAAGAGATTTTCTGTTAATATAAGAAAGTGTGAAGAAGGGTGCACAATGCAGCAAAGATCAAGATGCTTAAAGGTTAAGGTCACATTATGCAACTGTCTGAACTCTGTTCACAGCAGCATCCCCATTCATGCAGCCAGATAACTATAGCACACAGCCTCTGATTTAGGGCTGCAACTAACAATTATTTTGCAAATTGATTAATCTGTAGATTATATTTTCGATTAATTGATTCATAATCGGATAGTTAAAGGTTCCTTTTAGAGGAATTTTTACTGAATTAAACCAGGGGAAACTAAAATGTTTCCGCTTGAGGAGTTCTGGATTGAACATATAGACAGACAAAAAGTTTTTTTATATTAAATGCAAAATGTTGGCACATTTTTTAACAATTTTGATATAACTACTGTTCTAAGTGGTTTACTCTGTCAGCTAAAGGAAAGGCATGTTTTAGTTTCTACACTCCATTGATTACTAAATTAGTTGAGGATTATTTCAATAATCGATTAATCGGGATTAATCACATACATTTTTTCAGCCCTACTCTACTTATCCTTTGCCTCACTGGCTTTATTCTGTAATCTGATCTAGGTTCACAGATACAGTAATCATTAGAATGATTTTTTTTTTTTATTAATTTCCTTGCCGGTTCGTTCGTGAACGTTGGAGCAATACAAATAAATGTACCAAGAGGCATAGAAAATTTTTATAAGGGTGGCCAGGCAATAACCAATGTATACTGAGGGGTAGCCAAAAGGGCGTAGGCACCAGAACCTCAGGGTCAATCTACACTGTTCCAACAGGAACCACACAATGTCCACATTTCTAAATAAAGGCAAACTATAGTTTCCTACAGCCTTGCTAACAAACAGATGCATATATGTAAACATCCGTCTAGATAAAAGATATATTGGATAAAATTCTTTGAGGTTTGAGTTCTGGAGCGAACATCTTTTCCATCGTCATTACTTACCTACTTTTATCAATATCATTAAATTTATATTTACAAGTACTAATATCTACATAAATTGATAATTTAATCAGTTTTTATTAAAATAGTTATATACAGTATCTATGATTTCACTGAAAACTCTTAGATGACTTGCAGAGACACATCATTTTTAAATCATATAACACAAAATCTAGTTCTGAAAGAGGATGAATTCTGTACTAATAATCTCTAATGTTGGTATATTGATGTGCATAATTAACTACAGTGCTTGTGTTGTCAAGTAATTGGTATCTACTTGAGAGAAAAAAAAATGTAGGGGTGGCCAATAATTGGATAGGCCACCCCTGGTCCCCCCATCTAGCTCCGCCTCTGAATGTACCACATTTACCACCATGCACCACAAATAAATATTATGGGCTTACTATAGTTTGGAGTTGAAAAGGGCATTGGTCATTAATGTTGCTTAAAAGTGGATGATTTTTATTTTTCAATAAGAAGTATAGGGTCATTGTGAAAATGAGCCGATCAGATCTCGGCTCTGAGGCTGTCTGTCCTCTCCCTCCCTCTCATTGGCTGCAGAACGATGAACTCTATCCCTCCTGCTTTCTCCAACCTCAAATGCAACTGTGCGCACGGAGCTTCGCAGTGGAGCGAGGGAGAGAACCAGAGGAGAGGAGGGATCTTCACCTGTAGACTTTTTTTGTTTGCGCTTACCTGTCGTTCAGCAGCGTAATAAATAAACATGCGGTACTTTTAAAGCAGGCGCTCCGCGTTTGGAATTTTGCATCAGTGCGCAATCGCTAGGAATAACTTTATTTTTGCAGGATATTTATGATTATTATTTTTTTTGTGCTGGATTGTGAGGGAAATTGTCGTCCTGTGCCTCGATCCGAAGGGAGATTGCTGCATGGAGGGATGTCGGCATGGCTTGCACCAGAAGAACCAAAACTTTGGTGTCCACATGCGTGATCCTGAGTGGCATGACCAACATTGTTTGCCTGCTCTATGTCGGATGGGTTACTAACTACATCGCTAATATTTACATCAAGGTGCCCATGCCTTTAGCGGAGGGACAGTCGCAAGGGGACAAGAAAGGTGATACTCTCCGGATCATGGAGCGACTGGATCGTCTGGAAAACGTGGTGAACCAGCACATCCAGGGTAAGGCTGCTGATATATCGAATTACAACAACTAAAAAAAAAAAAAAAAACGATCAAGAAAGTCGTTTTTATCACCAAGAAGAAGTTTAAGCAAAGTAAGCAACAATGCATTTTCTGTAAAAGTACGCGTAAAGGTGCCTGTGTTTCATAGGGAGCGCAACTATTTTTTTTTTTCTGTTTGAAAAAAAGAGATATTAGTCTAGATTCTCAGAGGGGATAAAAAAAAAGCACCAGCTGGAATTAAAAAAAAAAGAACAAAACTGCGTGTTTTCTCAAGATTAGATTAGATCATAACCTTGTGAAATACAGATTGGCATATGATTGATCAGGCTGAAATAATTTATGTTTATGCACAGTTTCATTTTCATCAAGAAAAGGGGATTACTATATCATTTGTCGTTGTTTTTTGCAGGCACTAGAAAAAAAGATCCATTACTAAATCCAGTTAAATTTTACTCAAAGAAATATAGAAATTTAAATGAAACATATAGAGCTCTAACTGTACTTTTCAATAAAGATTAAGTTCCTACATGATTACTAAATTTGTCTTCAAACTGAACAAATATATTTGTTCAAGTCTCCAGCAAACAACAAACTGCAGGTTTATATGAAGAACAGATATCTCTGTTTAGTAGCTGATATTGTGTCAATAACTTTGGTTTTTAGGAATAACTCTTGATCCACATTTAATTTCAGTGTAAAATTAAGATAGTATGATCGATTAGGTCCCTGAAAAAACTCTTATGTATTTCGACATAAACCTAGACCATTTAAGAAACCTTTACACTCCCAGTTTTCATAGTGACTTGATATAAAATTTATGGCATTCGTGGTCATTGCCAATGCACATTATAGCTTCCCTAATCACTTTATAGGGGACTATATAATGTTTACGCCATATTAGATCATCCGCCCTAACCCCTAAATCTCTAAATTACTCTAGAGGGTGGTGACTATATAGTGGACTTTATAGTGAACTCAGTTAACTGACCGTATGGACAGATGATCAATACTTTTTGCTCCCTGTTGGTCATGTGGCTCAGGTGACTGCGCCATCTTTGTTATTTGTAGCCACTGTCAGGTAGCACCAGCGGGCCGCTGTTACAACAGATCCCATTATGCCTCGCAAAGCATTCCACGATATATCTTCTCATCTAGTGACCAGGGATGACCACTACTTTTCAACTCCACTAGACAATTGGACACTTATGTAAAATGGCATTACCACTATATAGTGCCCTATATAGTGATTAGGGTGGACATTCAAACACAGCCCTAATGGATGAAAAAAGTAGTGGACTCTAAAATTTACCACAATGCCCCTTGAAAATTAGTGAGGGAAAAGTAGGGATCATATGTCCGAACGGTCAGTTAACAGGGTTCACTATAAAGTCCACTATATAGTTCCCACTATATATAGTGATTTAGGGGTTAGGGTGGACGTTTGGACACAGCCAATGTCGATACAATACATTTCTTTATTTATAAGCTAACTACTTAAAAGGAGGTTTTTCTGCTCCATGCAAGCTCCTTGTGAGGGATTGCTGTAGAGTCAATGACAAAATGCATGTAGATATCTCCTGTTTCCACATGCTCATCCAGGAGGAGCGTATCCTCTTAAGTCAATGACTCGATGCAATCAGCTGGTTTTCCTTAGAGAGAACCCAATCTGACTTTTTGATCTGATTAAATTGTCCCTGTATAGTGCCATAAGATGACATTTGTTGTGAAGCTGCGCTATATAACGAAGCTGAATTAAATTGAATTGAACTACTCTTTCCATTGAGCCGTAACTGCCCAAGGAAAGTGATTGAATTCTACCCTTATCAAATGCATGTAAATTGTTTCCACCAGTTTTTTATGGCCCTTTCTTGGTCCTTGTGGAATGTTGCTCTTTCTTTTCAAAGGTTCTGTCAAACAGAACACATGCCTTGTGTTTTGTTAAATGTTTACTACTTTTTTTTATTAACCACTTACCTATTCTTTTTTTTATATATTTGACAGATTTAATCTTAACCAACATTGTTTGAATTCTGCTCCTCTATACTCCTTATAGGAATGCAGGGATTTTTTTTTTGTGTGCTTGAAATCCTTCACTCTGGTGTGTGTACTTTATGCTTCATCACACCCTGTTAATTTCTCTCTGCTATGCCTCTTTAAAAGAGCTGTTCTCATCATCACGAGTGAAAGAAGGCTCATTTTGTGCAGGTCTCTGGCTGAAATGGTACAGAGCTGTGCAGAACAGAAATCCACTCATGCTTCTTTGAGCAATAAGGCTCTGTGCTCAGCTTGGATAAACATTCCTTCTGGAGGAAGGTCTCCATTTTAGCTTGGCACCAATAGGCATTTGTGGGCGGACCTGTGTGAAGTGCCCCCAGTGACTTACCTCTAAGTGTATATATGAGATGCCTCTATTACTTTGACAGAAATAACCATTTGATGTTAGATTAGTCCTAAAAAATATTAATTTAGCTTTAGCGCTCATTGAAATTGCTCCTTAACCAAAACTGATATGTTTTCTCTTCTTTGTACTGAGATGTTGTTCAATTCAAACTATGTGCAAAAACATCTAACTAAAATATATATTGCTGATAAACAACTATTTCACTTTGACCATACACTAACAAGGAGAAAAGGAAATTATCAAAGATAAACACTTGGGAAAGTTTAATAAAGTATGTTTTTAGAGATCTTAGTCAATGGAAGTCTATAAAGGCCTGTCTAGAGGACTCTCCTCTGAAAACGCTACCAAATAATGAAACTCATCTGACTTTGCCTTGAGTAAGACTCTAAATGTAAAACAAAGATCCACATTTTATATTTTATAATTTACAAACAGAAAAACATTTTATATTTTATAATTTACAAACAGAAAAACATTTTTCTTGTACATATTCATTTTAACAATACCAGACTTACCTGAAGATGTTGGCAGTTTGTAGGAACAGCTCTTATCTGTGCCAGCTGTTGTAAGCAGTTGTTTATGTGAGTTTTACACAAAAGGGAAGCTGTCAGGATAATGCGCCCCTTTATGTCCAATAGCACTTGTGAGGCTGATTATTTAATGGATTATATAAAGTTGCTGCACCTAATGCTACGTTCAGACCACGCTGGAAGCAGCAAAAGAGCTTCTGCTGCTTCATTTTTGATGCTTGTACACATTAAGGTCAGACGCACATCAAGAGCATCCTTGAGGCTCCTGAAGCGCGTACAGTAAAGTGTGTGCATCTGATGCTTCTGCTGCTCCTATGCTTAATGGCAGAGAACGGCTTTGCTATATTTGCTGTTATAAGTGGATAAAAAGTAGTTTATTTATGTTTTTAGGTGAGAAAGTCAACCTGAAAATTGCATCTATGCACTCAGTGTATCAAGATTACGATCCTGCCTTCACATATTATTTCGCTGTCGCCCTCTACTTTTTGTGGCGGCTGGAAGGTGTTTCTCATGTACGTAATCCAAACTGCAGGCACCAGAATAATAAAAGCAAACATATTTTGCTGACCGGTTTCAACATTTTAAGTTCATTTAGGCATTAATAAACTGTTTTAGAGGAGTGATCATAGCGATCTGCAACAGCAGCGCTGTGTCTGTCTCCCTGCCAGCTCCCAGATCAGCTTCTCTATTTGTTTAATGTGGATAAAGTTAAAGTTACATTTTTCTGCTGCTTCCGCAGTGCATCATCCGCCTAAGATGCTTAGAAGTAGTGAGGCGCTTGCTCACACATGCTGCTCAAAACGTGCAGAAATTTTTGCCGTGCCTTCATGCGCATCAATCATTGACTTTGCGTGTAAACTAGCTACTTCTGCTGCCTCTAGCGCATGCGGTCTGAACGTAGCCAAGCCATTATCTAAAGATAATGCTGGAGTTTTATATTAAGGAGTTTTTTTAAGTAATGAAGTGGTGTTTGATCTTAATTGTTTGTCTCAAAATATGGTAGTAGGTGACTATTTCTAATAGATAAGCCATGTTTCTTATGTTTCTCTGATCTTTATGTTGTATGATACAGGAACATTTAAGAGGAATTAAACAATAAAGACACAAGTGTGGATGCAGTACCATTGTTTAATGTTTTCCACATTTGATCCTTTTCTAAAATAATATTTTATAACTTTCCAAAACATTTTTTTTAATATCATATGTTTTATACCCATTCAAAATCTACAAATCTAAAAGGGACGTCTGTGTTCGGCCCCTCTGAGTCAGTTTTTTTTGGTAGGGATGCACGATATTGGGATTTTGGCCGATATCCGATATGCCGATATTTTAAAACTCGTGTAGCCGATAACCGATATCGATACCGATGTTAAAGCTGGAAAAAATACATAGTCATTGAAAATAGCAGTTTTGTTATCCATTTCTGACACTTTGATATCAGCATATGAAAATATTTTTGAGTATATTATTTTTCAAATTGATTTTCAAAAACGCGGTATCAATCTATTTTACTTTCAAAATCTCGTGAAATTTCATCGTTCTGTTACAAACTCTCGTGATATTTTGCAAATTCTTGTGAGATTTTGTTAGTAAAATAGATTGATACCGCGCCAATATATCAACATATAAAAATATGACAGAATTTTGTGAATTTTCGGGGGATTTATTAGCATAACGATGACATATAGCAATATTTCATTAGTAAAAGAGATGATATGGTGTTTTTAAATGGCAATATATCAGCATATAAAGATATTGTGATATTTTAATGTATCAATATTTTTTCCCTCGTCTTTAGAAGTTTTTAAGTCTGTAAAAAAAGAAGTTTTTGAGGAAGAAGTAGTATTATTCTTTTAGACTTTAGAAACTCAGAAGCTGATCAAATATCAGGTTAAATATCGGTGGGGTGGCCGATGTCCGATATTCAGTTTTAAGGCCGATACAGGCCGATACCGATAGGGGGCCGATTATATCGTGCATCCCTAGTTTTTAGTTAAACTTTTTTCTTCAATCACAGCTAGTAATCTTGCTGTCTTTGAAAGTTGCTATGATGTTTCTGTTGTTTGTCCTACTTTTATATATAAAGCCACAAAGCAGCTTTTTCAAGATTTTTGTCGCAACATGACTTGTACTTCCTAAGCTTTAATAAAAACCCACACTTTATTTATATTTATAAAAGGTGGGAAACTGAAGGATAGCCTTGGCTGTCATGATTCTATGATATCAAACTCAGTATCAATACTGATACACTGGCAATTTTTTATTATTATGACAAAATTAATTTTTGTAAGTAGGGCACAACTAATGAGGACAGATTAATTTCTGTAGGATCGAAAAGAAATCAACAAAGAAATCACTACGGAGTTGCTTGTGGGTATCTAAAAATGCTTTATTAGGATGTTTGTAAGAAATGAAGAAAACAGTCAACTGAATTATAAAATGTGGTCAACTAAATACACTGTATACTTTTAAAATAGACATAAAGATACTTTTTTTATTGGTAAATTTAAAGTAAATTGATAATTCTAATATCAATTCCAGCTCTCCATAAAATTCATCTCTCATTTAGAGGAATATATTACTTAAGTTTCCCTGTTTGGTAAAACAGTAGACCACATAACATCCTTATAAGGATCCGGCCTACGTAGACTGAATCCTTCGAAGACATAAAAAACGTGCAAGGCTGGAATTGATCAGCTCTAAATTGGGATGGTCTTGCCTTCAGCAGCCGTCCCCGCCCTCACCTCAGCATAACTTCGATTGCCTAGCAACCGTGACAGCCTGAGGCTTAGATCTGTGAAGCCATTGGAGCCAAAACCTTTTTCGTTTTTTGATACCCCTTCCCCTGATATAAATACATAGACTACTATATTGAAGGAAAAAACAGATCTTAGGAGCTACACATTCTTATGCCTCTTATACCGCGTCTTGTAGCATCATCTATTCTTTACAGAAATAGAAACAGTTACCGCAACATACAACATATAAAAGAAGTTAAAGTTATTGTTTAGATTAAGAGGAAATTTCTTACTTTTTATTATTACTCACATACATATAATGACATCTTTTTTGCGGAAAAAAAAGAAAATCAACATTGTTTTGGAAAATATGTAAGCTTAAGGGCAATGTTTAAAAATAAATATTTGTGTATTTTTGACAATACAAATTGGGCCTATGATCATAATGTCCAACTCAGAATCCAAGACAGTGGACACATATTTTCTATTGTTGTCTGGATTGGGACTATATGCTTCGATTTTTGCTTATTATTTAATCCTTAAGGAACTCCAGCAGCTGTACCTTTGTTGCATGCATATAGATGAGCTAATTATACATTTCCTCAAGTACCTGAAGTACAGTTAGCTGAATAGTTTCTAAGCTTAACTTGAATTTTATTATAGATGTAATGATATAATGAAATAATATTAAATTAAATTAAATATTAAATTTAAGCCAGAAGTCAAACCCAGTGATAAATTCAATACCATAAGTTGGAAGTGCAGAGAAGACCACCCAGAAGGCTGACAGCTGACAGACGAGCTGTGCCAAGACACAACAAACCTCTTAACCTATTAAGTAAAATCTTCATAAACCTAGTACATATTTGAATTGAACAAACCTAAATCATCTTAAAAGTTTATTTTGAGTCACAAAAAGGGTATTATTTCCATTTTTAGTCACAATTTTTGCCACTGTAGTTTGCCATCACTGCTAAAGCTTGACCAATCCATACAGACCCACACTGAATCATGGGAAATGCATCGGCTTGAAGGATAGTCATCCTTTAAATCTGGTAAAAGGAGGATGCACTGTTTGACAGCTTTTCAAAGAGTCGTAGTGAATTGGGACAGCTTCAGTGCAGTACTGTGACGTATGTTAGGTTAGTAGTTATGTGTGTGTGTTTGTGTGGATGGTTGGGTTACTCTGAGTTGCCCTGTGATGAACTGGAGACCTGTCCAGGGTGTACTTTGCCTTTTGTCCATAGACTGCTGGAGATAGGCACCATCCCTACAGTGACCCTGATGGATAAGCAAAATAAGATTGATGAATTTTAACACTCCTTATTTTGAATGTTTGAAGACCAGGCCCATTGTGATTTAGCAAACATTTGCAAATAAAATCTCATCTTAGACAATAACAAACAGTGGCCATCTTCACAAGGCCACATTTGTACCATCCTGTACCCATGGAGAGAACCATAAAAAAGTATTCCAAGGGCAGCAAATTATTCAATTCAAAGAAGCAAAATAGTCACCAGCTTAATTATAATAATAATCATACTTGTAGATTCAATTATCAGTGATATTGTCTTATTTGTGTGTTTTACTATTTTATGAGGGAACATCTGGAGTCTGACAAAGTTATATTTGCATTTAATTAGCTGCATTATTTGCTTCAGTGGTTAAACTGTAACTTGCTGTGCAACTGGCTGATAGACATAGTAACACTCATAGCTTGTTGCTTATGCTTTGTACCTTTCTTTCTTTTTTTGTTTTACTTTTTTGTACGATGAAGCATCAAGGTTAAAAAAAACAGCCAAAAACAGCCAAGTCATCTATGAATTGTTAGACCTTAGACTTAAACCTTGTTTCTTTTCTGGCTTATTTACAAAAACTGTAGATACTAATGTTTTTCCTTTTTAAAACAAAATAATCGAACACCAAAAACTGGAACTGATTTGGCTTTAAAGGCATGTACTGATTGTATATGTGGAGGACTGCTTCTCAAATAAAGCCAATAGTCAAAGAGACATTTACATCTTTAAGAATACAGTTTATTCCAATACCATTTTGTTAAACAAGAACAGAAGTTGTAAATTCTGACTCACACCTTTCATTTTGGTACTACTTTGACTCCCACAGTTGATCTGTCCTTGCGCACATTTTCTATCACGTTCACTTTGTGTTAAGAGCTCTGCAGGGCTACATGTGAGGAAGTGAACAATCTCTGAAGGCTGACTCACTGCTGACAGCAGAGATGTATCTGGTGTGAGCTTCTCACTCTGAGTGAGACAGAAATATTCCACAATGTGATAAAGTTAGGCCGGCTGTTACCGAGACCAAAGAAAGAAACACGGCAAACGCTATGTAAAGTGGCTGCACTTTCTCTTAGTTTAACTACGGTTTGCTGTGGGAGAATTTGATGGAAAGCTGTGCTTAGCAGGTTCCCACATGCCCACCATGGGTGTTGTTAGGTGTATTCATAGCTCTGAGGTAGGAATTCAAACATTAGGGGGGAAATCTTGCATCTTCACATCTTAATGTCTAATTCAATTTCATAGCAAGGATATCAGGTCCATGTCTTCTTTTTAGATCGTGGAAGTTTAATGCAAATTTGTGTTAAGATTCCTTTTCTCTGACTGTTCTCGAACTCTCCCTCCCCCCATTCTGCAGCTGCTTAGCTGTTGTTAAAATACTCTTAAAGGTGGGGAGTTTTAGAAAAAACATCTTAAAGATCAAAATAAGTGCAACAGCTCTCTAATTTATTTAACATTATTTGTTGTAGTTTTTTTCTTAATGTAGAATTTATAGCCTCCTAGCACCACATAAATACTCTCAGGGAGAATTGTTTATGAAATGCTCAAATTAATGCAAAAATCCCTAACATTATCTTTGTTTTTGTTTCGTTCTCAGAAAAAGTATTTTATCACCTCTTTAGTCTTGGAAATGTTCTGAAGACGATTCTTGTGGAACCTGCACTCTTGATTCGCATGCTTCATTTAAATATGCTTAGTGACATTATATGCATATCCAGAAATGACCAAAACAATTTGAACATAATAAAATAAAGTACTACATACAGTAGTGCATCTCCTTCCTGAGAGTGTTTAGTCTCCTTTGAGCCTAAATAGAAATTGTGCACCAGGCATGGTGGCCAGACTTAAGTCCTTGTCACACCTTGACCATTTAGACAGCATATGCTTGACGTATGAAAAATCTGGCAAAACGCTGACATACGTATAATAAGTTATGGTACGTTTTGTATAAGTTATGAGCACGCTGGCAAACGTCAACATATGGCAAGTTCGTTTTTTGGAGATACGTTCTTGATAAGTTACGCATAAGTTATGCACTCAGAGGTTTTGGATTAGCTTGACGCCATGACTTATGAGTATGTCAACGATCATATAACTTCCCTGTAACTTATGCCACACGTATGAGCATACGCTGGCATATTTTTAATTTGCATGCTTACAAATTTTAAGCATGCAAATGTCAGTGTGCTTCAGCGTACTTCAGCTTTCTCATAACTTATACAAAACATACCAATAACTTAGCCAATGGAAGCCAACCTTTTTGCCAGATTTTTTGTACGTCAGGCATGCGCTGGTCTAAATTGTGATGTGTGAGAGGGGCTTAAATTGATTTTAGTCCTTCAGTTGAATTACCATTGCGCTGTTACAAAAAATGCAACCTAAGGGGTTTTACTGTTTTTTTTTTTTTCAGTCTACAAAGTCTAGTTTACAAAAATCTGGTGTTTTGAGTGGTTGCTGGAAACATTTCAATGAAAGAACATTATTTTAATCCATTTGTTCCTGAGCACATTTTTAGCCCATCCATCCATCCTTTTTCTGACACGCTTATCCCAAGTTGGGTCGCGAGGGGCGCTGGTGTCTATCTCCAGCTGTCTACAGGCAAGAGGCGGGATACACCCTGGACAGGTCGCTAGTCCATCGCAGGATAACAACTATTCACACACACACTCACACACTCACACCTAAGGTTTTTAGACTGTGGGAGGAAGCCGGAATACCCAGAGAGAACCCACGCATGCTAAGGCAGAACATGTATGCTCCGTGCAGAAAGACCCCGGGTCGGGAATCTACAACCTTTTTGTTGCAAGGCAGCAGTGTTACCCACTGCGCCACTGAACAGCCTGATTTTTAGTATTAGATCATAATGTTTAAACATCCAGGTTCATAATTTTTTCCATTTATTATTTTCTCTTTAAACTTTATATTTGAACTGTATGTTAACCACATACGAGAAATGGGGAATCGAGTCTATATCTTTGACTTGAAAATGTAACTGTGAAAATAAGCCAATACACATCTATCTAAGTATTTTTTAAGTTAAAACAATCCAAACTGCCAGATTAGTTTAGTCCAAAATATCTGATTAGATTACAGCTCAAGATTTAATGTCCAACATTCAGTTTTTGCAAAATCTTGTTAAAGGGCAGAGAAGAAAGATACGAGTTTAAAAGAATGGCCTAGTTATTTGGTGTATGAGTGAGGATAACTGTGCACATATAACACATGTTTCATGTTTTAGCAGCCATGAGGCCAGAGAGAGAACATCTTTACCTCACTGCTGATATAGCTGCAAATAACTGAGACAGTTCTCATGATCGTTTCAAGCAAATCCTACCATTAGTCAATGGGGAGTCACAGTAAATGAGTGTCTGCTGATGCTCAGAGGACAGTTATATTTAGGTGTTTATCTGATGGGACTTTAGCAGAGTGATAATCAGTGCAGTGTTGGATTAAACGAGTTTTGGAAACAAAGTGGTAGCTGCTTGTTGATCCGCATGATTTGAGTCCAAATTATGGTGTGCATGTTTGTTCAGGTTATGGTATGCTGCAGCACCAGATTTACTGGGCAATTTAGAGAAGAACATAAAAAAACAAAAAAAAAACAACAATCTATGAATATTAACCTAACAAAAGCCAAATTTACAAAGGTTTTAAATGACATAGTATTATCCCTAACTAAATGGAATGAACATATTGAAAACATAAAATGAAAAAAAAGCTTACGAAGTATAATTGTCTTGTGCAGGGTGAAATAAATATATATATATATATATATGTATATGTATGTACATCATTGCAGATACTTTTCTACTTCAAGGGATGATTGGTCGGTTTCAATTTTTCATGTAATTTCTTCTGAAACAGATTTTCATTTAAAAACTCATTGCTTCTGCAGGTGGGAGATTGAATCTACAACCTAAATGAGTACTGCTGATATAATGAAGAAATCAAATCCTGCTCTACTCTGTTATTTTAAAGCCACGGTCTGACATCAAACATTTATCATGTGTAAGCGTGTTTTTATCTGCTACTTTGTTCTCAAACCTTTCTCTGAAGTTTAAGAGGCAGACAAGGCTAAAGAGTAAAAGAATGTGAAGATGTGCCTGTTTGTGTGTTGTGTGCATACTCTGTTAATTACCTAGAGTTTTTTTTAAGCATGAAAAATTAGGCAAATGGGCAATTTTTGTGGGCATTACTTGCTTATCTAATTAGTCTTCATTAGGGGCATGCAGTGCAGGTGATGATAAGGAGAGCAGGGACAGCTCAGGACTAATGCCAGGTGCAGAGTAATGCAAACTGATCAGGCTGGTTTGGACTAGCAGGAAAGGATGAGCAGATAAGCACCTTAAAATGAAAATATCACAGTTTACTGCTTTAGTCTTTCGAAAAATGAAGCCTTAAGCCAAATGATATTTATTATTAGATGATATATTTTAAAACCGCATTGATTTATGGATTTTGATTCCAAAGATTACCTCAAATGTTACGACAATGCATTTGGTATAGAAAATTTAATTAAGTTGTGGATCAATAACAATTTCAGCTTTAAACCGAGTGACTTTTACAATTCTAGTTTACCTGCTTTGAAAGCGTAAAATCTTTCACTCTCAATGGTATATTTCTGAGCAAAACACTGACATCATAATAAAGCAACTGAATATCATTGATATTGCAAACATTGTACTGAACTGGCAGAAAGCATTTGCTAAACAAAAATGAACTGTAATGGAGAGCTTTACCTAAGATGTCGGTTTTGGTGACAGGTGTGCAGATCTTTAGATTTTCTTACTTCAGAAGGAATTTTTTAAAGATTTTTAAAAAATGTTAAATATTTTCTTTTCTTCTTCCCATAAACATTTAGTTTTAGAACAAAATATCTAAACATACCAAAATGATCTTATTTTACCAAAAAAGTGTGAAAAGAATTGAATCTAAACAAAATATAAATTTCATTAAAAGGCTGGTGATTATGAAAATACTAATCATGTTTCTTTTTTAAAGGAATATTTCCAGAAAAATAAAACGGCACCTCCCTCCTGCAAAAAAAGAAGTACGATTGAATATTCTTCTACCATCACTGTTTCCATTCCCATATCAGCGTATGCAATATTTACATTGCCCAGGACTCTGTGAAAACAGCATATATTGGCTAATATATTATTGAGCAATGGATAATAAAAGAGGGGAAAGTGAAGAGTCATTGCAACTGAACAATGTAAAACAATATGTGACATTTATTATTTTTTACTTATCATACATTCCTAAACATTTATGTTATTACAAATAATGCTGTTTAGAATTGTAATTGATTATTTTTTATGCTTATTTGTAATCAGCTAAACTAGATTTCTTTTAATTCTCCAGGCCCATGCAAAGTCTGCAAGAACAGATAGATTTGTTCCTTTAAGGGTAGCAGAAGGCATTCCAGTGGTCCGTTTCATGAAGCAGGCTTAAAAAATTCAGATTCAAATCCACAACTCTAAATAGATCTAGCCTAAAGTCGGGAAATCTAAGTTTTCGCTTTCACAATGGCTGCCATCAATTAGTTCAAGGTCCACTCAGATTTAAGCGCGTGGGCAACAAGTATGAAAAACCATTATCAGTGGAGCACCAATTTGAAAAGTCACTATGACAACAGACAACAAGAAGTGCCTATTTCACTCTGGTGGAACTAGAGATTTTAGTGTAGAAATGCAAAAAATAAAATAAAAAGGAGAATGTGTTTAAAAGACAGAGAAACAGCGCTACGGCTACAAAGGAGAAGAAGATGGCGAAGGGGAAGATTGTTGCTCGAGTTAATGTATAAGTTTATATGACTTGGGCTATAGCAGGCCGTTTTACATTTATTAAAAGCACTCTCCTCTCTGTTGCTTCATTTGTAGATCACAAAAATAAGATTCTTCCTGATCAAACTCACACTCCTAGACCTAACTGTAATAAAAGATTTTCTAAATGATATTTTTGTAGCAAAAACTGAATTTTAGAAAGTAATAAAGAATTAAGTTTTATATATTTAGAAATGTTTACAAATTTTAATTGGCCATTCTGACATTTATCAGCTTGTCTAAAAAAATAAGTTTATATCTGAGGAACATTTTTTAATAGTAGAAATAATACAAATGCTGACCAGTAATATCAGGAATATGGAGATTTAAAATTAATTTATAGACATCCAGAATGTTAATTCTACATGTGGAGAATGTAATTATGTTTGAAATGGCCATTTATACAAAGACGTTTTTTTTTTTTTTTTTTTTTTGCAGATAACAGGACTACATATTCAGTAAAACTAATACATATCAAAATGGCTTGCCATAGAGGTTGTTACAGTGCAAATATTACATGATTATTTCTTGAGTGGCTGTGGAGCTATGCATCTATTTAGGTGAAATCTTCTGGTAGCAGGTGAAAATGAAGTCTAAAAACATTGTTCTAATATATAGAACCTGTAGGTCCTCTCGTGCGTCCCTAAAAATCTGGATTAAGTCTTCTTTTATACAGTAAAGTGGGTGTTTACAGCCGCGCTTCAGATGTTATCATCCCAATCAGTCCCATAGAATGGCTTGAGCTTGTGCCAATGGGCTCATTAGGTTGTTATCATCCATTGAATACTAATCTTAACCGTAAAATAATTCCTTTTACCCCGTGGAATCTATTTATGTGTAATCTGAAAATAGTTTCAGTTCTTCTTCATGTACTAAATATGAATAAATAAAAATAAAATGATCAACATCTCGCTCATATTAAACAAACCAACTGAAACAGACGTTTAGGAAACTCTTTTTGTGAACCGTAAAAGTCAGACTTTCCCTGTTTTTAGGTTTTAGACAACTTAGAGTTTTCTGTAAACCTTCTTCGTGAAACAGACCCCAGAAGTGTCTTCAGGTGAGGAACATTTTTTTACTACACAAGGACTCAGCTGCAGAATTAAAGTGCTTACATTTAAGTAGTTATAGAAAGTCGTCATAGGTCTCTTCTGCAGAAATTATGTAATAGTTCGCAGAAAGTTCAGAAATTCAATTTAGTTCAGTTTTCATATATAGCAAAATACACAATATAGCATGTCAAGGTACTTTTACACAGACAATTAATAATAATAATAATGAATTTTATTTATAACGCACTTTACATTTGACATCAAATCTCAAAGTGCTACAAAGTGCTACATTTAAAAAAGGGAAAATTAAAACAAGTTTAAAAGACCATAACATTAAAAACAGTGTAAAAAGACAATCATTAAAATCAATACATTAAAAGGCATACGTAGCCTATTAAAAAAAATTAAAATCAACAATTGTAGGCATTTCTAAAAAGGAAAGTTTTCAGTCTTTTCTTAAAACAATCCACCGTCTGTGGGGCCCTAAGGTGGTCTGGGAGGGCATTCCACAGACGGGGACCTGCGGCTTCGAAGGCCCTGTCGCCCATTGTTTTTAGCCGTGTCCTGGGTGGGGCCAGACGGTGCTGTTGGCCTGACCGGGTCCGGGAAGAGGTGTGTGGTGTGAGCAGTTCAGTGAGATAGGTGGGGGCCGCACCGTGCACACAGTGATGGGTGTGCAGAAGAATCTTGTACTCTATACGGGTGTGAATAGGGAGCCAGTGTAAAGTGTGAAGGATGGGAGTGATGTGCTGGTGTTTCCTCACCCTCATCAGGACCCTGGCAGCGCTGTTCTGTACGTACTGGAGCTTCTGAAGGCTCCTGCCAGAGATCCCGATGAGGAGATTCAAATCATAAAACAAACAAAAAAAAAAAACTGATAAGGGTAAAGATGAATATATTAACCTTAACCTCATATGAGTGTTCCCAGCACCACTGATATGCTGAAGTTCATATATTTTCCAGTGTTGTGAATCTGCAACATATTGACACCAAAGCTGTGGACAAAAAAACAGGGCGGGGAAAGAAGGTTCACACGAGGTAAACGCATGGTGACAAAGGGGTGCATGCGGATTACCGGATGCAGCATGAGGATGAAGCTACCATGTCTTCATTTAAAAGCAGGCGTGGCTGACATGTACATACATTGAAACTTACATTTAAAGGTTTTTCATCTTTAGAACCCGGTTTGAAAACTGATCGTGTATGGTTTCCCCAATCGCCAGACCCATTTTGATGCATAGCCTTAACAACACAATACCCTTGTGGGTAAACATAATCTAATTTCTGTGGTGATGGGGCCCCTCTGACAAGGGATTTGACTTATAAAGGACAGTGGAACATTATCTTATGAAGCCTGATTGAGTTAGCACCATGGTTCACACCCTTTATATAAATGCAAGTATGTCCAGTATCGTCTCAGAACTGAGGACACCAAGGCTGAGATATATATCTTTCAGAAGCATAGCAGAACTGATTTGATGCTCTGATTAAAGTAAATATTTAATAAGTAAATGATGGATACAATAAATTCCTTATCAAATCTCTGCATTTACATATTTCATATATTTACATATGTCACTGCACATTTATTTTGTCAGATAATAATGACATCAAATGCACTTTGTGTGCAAAATGACAGGCTAATTACTTGTAGTCCAGTCTCATGCCTGCAACCTGTGAACAGTGAACCCTTTACTCTAAAGTTAATAAATCAGCTTAATGAAAATTTTAAGCGTGGGAATCAATAGAGCAAAAACCAGCGGAAGCCAAAGAATCACTGTTTCAAGGTTGATAAATGGAAAAAAAGCTGCAACTAGTCTAAACCATAAATTTGAACATGATTGTTGGGAATAAATGAGCACAAAAAAAAAACGTATTGAATGCCTTTAATTATATTTTTTAACTAAATATTTGATGGGCAATGTTTTCTGCTGCAGTTAACAGAAATGTGGCATTGAAGAGCAGTTTCACAGTCAATTACACAATATGACTTGAGCAACTGCAGTACGGCAGATGGGAGATTAATATCCATAATCTACTGTTCTATTAGTTTTCTTTTTTATATTGGTCTTATCACTAATGTTATGTTGGAATATAACCATATTTTCAATGTGGTAAGTTGATACAACATGCTGTATGTGTGGACTGTTAATTCGCTTCATGAGTCTCCATTTGCTGCCTGTACTGTGGTTAAAGCAGCAGAAGATGTGAGAAAGAGCATGTTGAGAATGTAAAATATTCAGTAATTTTATTGAATTGGGTAGTGGTTGCAGGCTAGACAGTGTGCTGGAGAACATTTGGTAATGAGAATAATCAATTATTTTACCTACTGAGGGTTA
Source organism: Cyprinodon diabolis (assembly GCA_030533445.1). NCBI lineage: Eukaryota > Metazoa > Chordata > Actinopteri > Cyprinodontiformes > Cyprinodontidae > Cyprinodon > Cyprinodon diabolis. The sequence continues at coordinate 24,915,526 of CM060065.1, read as the reverse complement.
AATTATCGTAAATGGACAAAATTGCACTGAAAATAAGCTTATACTAGAGCTGTGCATCAAGGATCCCCTCTTGAGACTTTATAAATTCATCAGTTCGTTATTGCAGAAGCTCTTTAGGTTACTTTTCTCCCCATCTGAGTTGTTGCAATTGCGTCTGCTGGTAAAAAAAAAAAAAATCAGGCTGAACTAGATGTCTATTAAATCCGTTAGAAACAAAGTTGATGGCAAGCTGTTCAATCAGTGCATCCTGAAGTAAGTTAAACTAATAAAAACCTTTTTTTAAATTGATATGAGGTTGTGAAGTCAGTAGTTTTGTGGGGATTTGAGTTTATTAATTGAGCTGAGATCATTAACACTGCTGCATCCACAATTTAAAGCTATTTATCTGAGACCCCTCTAACTAAATCTTGATTTTTCTTAGATAAAAAAGTTTGATGTCAACTTTACATCTGTAACTAGTATGAACAAAGTTGCTTGTGTATATATATATATATATATATATATATATATACACCCCATCAGGTGTTACAGCTTAATTGCATAATGACTGTTTTAACAGTGTTGAATTAAAAGTACTTATATAACCTCTGTACTTTATGAACTGCTCCGTAAACGGTTGGTGATACAAAGTGTAAATGTCTCAGGCTCTGTTATATATACAGAATAAGTCCTGCAATGGAAATTTGTACCTCTGTTGACAAGATTTCTTTTAATGAGGCGAAAAAACATATTTGGCACAGTTTTGGCAGATCTGGAATAACTGTGCCCAAAGGACAGCTCTGTTTGGCAACCATTGAGGATATAAAATGCTTCAACTGATTCAGTCATTATTTGCTGCAGTTCTAGTAAAGATGTTGATAAATACACTTTGTGGTTAAACAAAAATGTAATGTACAAATAACAGTAATGGCTGTGTTAGTGGTTCCACTGGAAAACGATTATTTTTATTTTTTGCTTTTACACTGCTACCAGACATTGCGTTCACACGTGCTAATTATGGAGCTATTCTCGATATATTACAGTTTTTTCCAGCTGTAATTGCTTCTGAAACCCTCTGGGCCCTGCTCCTCCAGGCAGAGGCAATGCTGCAAGTCAATGACTCAATGCAATCTTCTGGGTTTCTTTTTGACAAGTTTGAATAATAAACTGAACCAGGCCGCATTGTTTGGATACTAGGATCAATTGGAATGCATTTACCTCACCTAGAATCTGTCTATGATTTGAATGGTAAAGTTCCTCAAGATGGTGCTTTGTGAAATAAAAACATATAAATCAATTTAAATTAAATAGAGCAACAAAGCTTAGTTTAAGTGAAAAGTAAAAATGTTAAAATGTCTTGAAATGTTCACAATAAGGGAGAACTTTTTTTAACTTCAATTTCCAACATATAATTTGTTTTAGCTCTTTGAGATTACTTGGATATTTGTATGGAGCTTTAATCTCCATACTGGGAAATGTCTGGGATCTTTAGTGATGGAAAGTATCGGTAAATAGCAACGTATTTTACTGGTACATCAGCTGTCTTTTTGTCATTTCTAACAGTTTGTTTTTTTCCTTAAAGTTATTGGTACTAAGGGGAAAAGCTGCTCTATTTCAAACACACCAAAAGGCCGTTATGTACCAGCTATTTTAATCGCCTCGCTTCTGGGGAGGAATCAGAAACTCTTAGTACTCAATTTTAACCCACGATAATTAGCTTGAAATTTCTAGCTTTAATTATATCATTGTTAAGGTTGTTGAAAGAAAGCACTTATTTCAGGAGGTCTGGATCTATAGGTGCTACTAGTCAAAACCTGTTGGGCTGAATTGAGGCAATCAGCTGCAAGTACTCCTACAGTAGAGTTGTTCTGTAGTTCTTGCTTCGTTTTAGACATAACAAAACTTAATATTTATTTTTTTCTGATATTGTCCTTTACCTTTACATCCTATTTTTAGCTAATTTAATTTTTGTTTTTTTGTGTTCCTTCTGATATTATTGTCTTGTATGGTTTTATTATCTATTTGCTTTGCCATTGGCACACCAGAATTTCACTACTGTGAGACAATAAAGGTTATTCTATTCTATCAGCACGGTGGGGAGCTAAGCATCATGTTGTGCTCAACATGAGACAACAACAATACAGACTAAGAGAGAGCGAGAGAGACACTCAGAGAGGATTAAAACGTGTTCAGATCTGTTAATCATACACAAGGCGCCGCTTTCTCTTTTTATATTCATTTATAAATTTGGTTTGCTAGATAGGCTGTTTTTCCTTCCCCAATGCAGGGTTTCCCCCACTGTATTATAAACCGTTTTTTTTTTTTTTTTTTTCAATTTTAATAAAAGTGATATAATATGTAGTGTGTGGAGTATCTTTGTTGATACGGTTGAAAAATTTATGAAAATACCTTATGGTCAGTATTTGAACAATCTTTTTGGATGCAGAGCCATCTAGCTTTGTTTCTAGCACATGTTACGGCTGTCGCCATCATATTTGTGTTTTCCCTTTATTTCCCCTCTTTCTTACCTCTACTAAGTAGGCTGCATGGCCCTCTGGAAAGACCCGCCTACTTCCTGGTTTCTGGGGATCTGACTTCAGTCCCATCCATTGGCTCCCTTAGTTCCACCTTCAAGCAATGGCTCATCACCACCTGCAATCACCTCCTGCTCATAAGGAAACCTCACCTGTTGATTGAGGCAGCTTGTCACAGCCAGTTAACTTGTTTGCCTCGTGTGAACCAAACATTGCTGGTTAGCAGCTGCTTGTTTGTTTAGTGGAGTAGCTCACTTATCTTTTTGGTTACCCATTTGGGGTTTGTGCTACTTAGCTTGTGTCAAGTATTTTGTTCTGTTTGGCTAATGTGCAAACTTTACTAACTTTACTAGCTTGATGCTAGAAAGAGGGTGGAGGTAGGGCCAGAGTCTGGACTGATTGCATCACTGAGTTTTTTCTTTGTTAGTTACATTAGGTGTAGAAGGTGCTGTGCTCTCTGTGTTTTTTAGTAAGAATCCCCTTTTGGTTTAAATCTGTTGTTAGGTACAATCCTCCTTTTGAGGATCTCTTTTATTTAACTTTATTTTCACAGCACCCTCAACCACCCTCCTTTTGTTTGTTTATTGCTTGCACCTCTTGTTACCAAATAAATAATAATTTTATAAGAACTTACCGGTTTCTGCCTATATGTTTATGCCCCCACTTCCCTAGACAGACAGGGGGGCGTAACACACAAAAGCAGCCTTCAGCAAGCCGTTTTTATAAACATAAAACGAGTGAATTTAAGCCAAATGCTTGATAAGCAGTTTGGCCCTGTATTATGGTATCCATGTTTTCTACTGTATGAAAAAATATCAAATTACATGTAATAACTTTATGTCAGTTTAACATGAAAATATTGTTATTAAATTAAACATTGTCAATAATGTATTACTGTATGTATTAATCTCCCATTTTAAGAAAAAAAAAAACAGCAGCTTTTACTTCCAGATTACCAGAGTTTGTTTATTTTAAACTAATCACCTATGTCACATTTCCATAGGAAGCATTTGGATTCAAAATGTTAAATCATTTGAAAAAGTTTAGACATAGATGTGGTGAAGTTATCATTCAAGACTGCTGGTAGTTTGAGGCGATTGGGAAGAAAACACTTCCTCTGCTGGTGTTGTCTGTGCTCACAGACCATGACCCAGCTGACACCTGTTTCAGGTTGTCTTGTAGAACCATGTGGACTCATATGGGATGTGCTTCCTGCATGACTAATTTATATTGACAGCAAGCAATGTCAGCCTCAGTCTCACATGTAAATAAAAAGTTTAAATAAATTCAGTCAAGTCCCAGCTAGAGTTTGACATAAAGAATTTAAACAGGAACTTGGTCCGAAAACTTATTTTCTCAAGCATCGAATAAATTCAGTACTGCAGCCACTGTGCAACACAGTAGAGAACATTTAGGTATCAGTATTTGATCTTAGTCAGTGAGTGTGCAATTTCTGTAGATTAGCTGTTCCTAAAGAGGCACGGCTTAGGAAGTGGGAGATGGACAGTGGAGTCGGACTTGATTATGTGCATTAAGCTACATATTTCATGCATAACTAGAATTTAGATAGAAAACAAAACTTTGTACTTAACATTTCAATTAAACAAACACAGCATTGTTATGCAAATAAAATAAATGATTCATTTTAGTTATGAACTATGTTTGGCTTTGAAGTTAGATTCATGTTTTTCATTCCTGTATTTAATGTCTTGTAAAATTTACCTGCATAAATATTATCACACTTTGTAACAAAGGAAATAATTCTCGGTGGAGAGCCCCCACCGTGTTGAAATAAAATAATAGTTGTACAAATTAGATTGCAAAGCTTCCATTGAAATATCCATCAAATATACATATGTAAGGTTTGTAATGTGTGCTGAATAAAAATAAAATAAATACTTGCTTGATAATTAGATCAAGGCATATCTGCTGTGATGAAGTTTGGGAAAATGTTTTCAGTGCTTCTGCTTTATTTTAATGCTCTGATGTTTTATTTATTTTCCATTTAGTCATTCATTTATTCTAGTTTTTGTCCTCTAACATTTCAGGAAACCCTACTGACATTTCAGATACAGCTTCTCCATCTGCCCTGTGCTGACCCTGACCCTCTCTGCCTTTCCAGATCTGCTGTTCCCCTTGCAGCTCTGGTTACCCATTTTCTCATTACCTCTTTACACACACACACACACACGGGTAACACAACCCTCGTTTGAGTCACTACCTTGATTGCTTCGATCCCCAATGGGATTCCTATGGTCTTAACTTCTCACAAATTCTGTACTTATTCTGTCCCTTATTTTTTAGCTTCTTATTTTCCTTTTACTAGGTGTTGAGTTTTTCTGTTTTTCCTTCATCACAGTGTCTCACTAATGAGCTGCCTCCTGTTAATGGATGTCCATTCTGTGCACTAGAAGCCAAATAATATGTTTGGAGATTAAAAGATGTTTAAAAAAGTATTTTTACTCATCCTTAGACGAGGCATCATTAGTTTGATGTCATTCAGATTAATGATTTTAACAGAGTTATAAATACTGATCCTAGAAAGGTAGACTAGCATGAGGTTTTAAGGTGGCTTTTGCAATCCTATGTGGAAGAGTGACTTAACAGATTTTGACATCAAATGTGATGTTTTCATGTAATCTGGCTGCCCTTAAGAAAAAAAAAGGCAAAGATCAGACATTGACAATATTCCAGCTGCATGGCATTTTAAATTACATGGTTGAACCAGGTTGTGACTGACTGACCTGGAAACCAGATGGTGGCAATAGAAGTTGACCATGACAAGGAAAATGATCAATACCAGACATATAAATGGGAAGGATATCCTAAAATTCCACATTGGAGTTTTTTATTTGTTCCTCTTCCTGCATATATACCACTTCTGATATAATGACATAAGGTGATACAGAAAAGTATTTTACCCCTTCAGAGATTCTCATTTTGTTTTTGATCAAACAAAGCTTACCAGAGCTCATATACAATTTCAAATGGGATAATTTACCTAAACAGGTTAAAAAAATTGAATCAAAACTCATGGTTAATTAACTAATAACCTTTGTTTAACAACATTTAGTTGTTGCAGTTTAATCAAGTGAAGGTTGGTTTTCTGAGATACAACAATCAGTCATTTTCTACTACATAGTTACCAGGGAAACAATAACCAACATTAATTTCTAAATTAGGCAACTCTGGAAAAATACAATATAAAAAACAGCAATGAGCATGAAACTTCAATGCTTGTCAAACTGTTTTGAACAGCAGACTCTAATAGCCGCCCTAATTGATGTTTAATCATAAAAAAGATCAAGTAACTGATCCTTATTTTATTTGGGTTTTTTTTTCCCTTATGACTTTCATCTTCAAATAAACAATGTCCACAGCTCATTTATTTTGTGCAACATGTAATCTGTTGTGAAATACAGTGCCGTGTGAATATCAAGGTCATCTTTGCTGTATTTTACATTCTGAATCTTCCATTGGCATAATTAACTTTAGATGATTAAAACCCTGTATTTTGCCCTTGCTCTATATTTTAAAACAATTGGATAGAAACAATTTTGAAACTTCACCTGCAACAAATACATATTTAAATGGTAAACAGCTTTACAGTAACTTTGATTTATATTTTTAAGAGTATCTAGATGAAATGGAGCAGTGCTCCTGCTAAAAAACACTTAAAATTTATGAAAATGTTGCAATGATCACATATAGAGTTCACAATTGGTCTCTAAATGTGATGTATTCATTAACTGACAAACAACCCAATTATGTATTCACAAGGCCATAGACTAAAGTGAACAGTTCATCTTGTTAGAATTTTTATAATGAGCAAAGCTTTTGGATTTAAATGCTTAATGTCTTTAAGAGCTTCAAACTGAAATGGTCAAATCATATTTGAGTTATTTTTTTTTAGAAGACATCAGATGGGCAGGTCATATCAATGATAGACTTGTGAATTTATTTACCCTAACATTGCAAATAAAAGTCTTCTCTTGGAAGCTGGACATGGATTAAATCTTTAAGATTGTGTATACTGATGTTCACTTATGAATGCTTTGCTTGTCGTAATTTTTTGTTTTCCTTCAGTTGAAAAAAATGTGCCCTCTCACAAAACCAATGAAGTATCTCAAGAATCGTAATTGTTGCAGATGGTAGAAATATGTAAAAAGATTCAGCAACATATTTCATGTCAGAAATACTCTTTTGAGCATCAAAACATGCATATATAGAATGGTAGATTAAAACTGAAATATAAATATTATTGAAGACTTTTAGTGTCCTCTTCATTTCAGTGTGTCACCTCTATCCAAAACTTTCATTACCTTAAAGCACATGAACGTATATTCTAAACATGTAGCTGCACAGTGTCCTGTAGCTGCCATCAGCAACCAGCTAACAGTGTTTTTGTCTACTTTGCCTGAGGTGCAAGCGAGAGCTGTGCAAAAACTCCCCTGACATGTGCCTTCTGTGAGCTGTCTGCTCAGTGGTGATAAGGACGTGGCTGTTTTACTTCTTGGAACAAAGTACAGAGTTTTGGTGCTAATTATATACAGTATCCCATTGTGCTTCTGCTGAAATTAATGTTGAACCTGTGCTAAATTATGACTAGTGATAGTGAGCATAGAGCAGTGCGTGCTGCCTTTCTCAAGAGCACTTTTGTTCTCTTGTGATTAGAGATGAAACAGAATCCAAATATGGTGGTACATTGTATTTTTCTTTGTAGAGCTTCTTTTTTTTTGGAACCCTTTTGATTCAACTGCCTGAGGTTGAATCTACAGTGTCAGGAAAGCTTAATAGCTGGTTACTGGTTTCTGCAAAAAAAAAAAAAAAATAAATAAATATATATATATATATATATATATATATATATATATATATATATATATATATATATATATATATATATATATATATATATATATATATATATTTTAGAGCTTAACTTGCATTTTGTTCAAAACTAGCTGCATCATGTCGTGTCTGAAGATGAAAACAACAAAATATTGTGCTACTCTAATGTGTAGACAAACAACAGATATAGCTTTATGCAATAGATAATTAGAAAAACATTGTCCTTTCATTGTATGCTGTTCATTTCCTTTTTATTTATATTTAACCCTTTTAAGGATTCGCTGCAGTGTTGAAGTTCACAATATTGGTGGCTTCAGTTCTGCAAGCTGACTGAGCAATATACCATCTGTGCAAGTGGGCAGTAAACAGTAGTTCTCATTTTACTTCAGCTCCTGGAGCAGCACAAGTAGTGAACAAGCTAACTGCTTTTTGTGAGTCAATAGATCCAATCTGTGGTTTGATTGTTACCTTCAAGCCTTCGTGGCTGTATGCTGCTGTGATCTCAATCTGCATAAAGCAACATACAGTGCAGGTTTACATACATTTTATTTATATATATATATATATTTTTTTTCTAGTTTTAAGATTTAAGAGGATCTTTCCATAACATGGAGGTCGGAATATTTTTTTACACAATATGCTGAATTATTAAAACAGTAAATCCTTTTATTTTAAGAGTTTATTGTGTTGGTGTATTAGATACTGGCTTAATAAACCATAAAAGTATGTTAAAGTTATTAATTAGATGTAACTAAACGAGAAACTTTTACGGTTACAGTAAAAAGAAAAAAGCTGAATATGTAAAAACACTTTTCACATCCAATATACTGAGCTAAAACTAAAACATTAAAAGACAGGATGTGTTGCTCTTAGATCATATCAGACTTTTTGCCTATGAAGTGGATGGTAACTGTAACATAGCTCTCTGTTTTGAATGTAATCCAGCAATCATTGCAGGGAGAGACTTTGTGCCCTCAGTAGTGCTTTTAAACATATAATTGTGTTTGTTCTCGGATGAAGGTGAAAGCTTGTTTCTCTGAAGAACATTAGAAAAGCTTTCTCTTTCTACTGTGCTTTTTTCCAGCATGCCTTTTTCTATTGTTTTACAAAGGTTATGAGTGAAGCCCTCCATGTTATGGAGTTATGTTCTATCATCACATCCTCACCTTCCGAGCACAGCAGAGACATCGCGTTGCAATGCAGCACGGCTAGATTGGCAGTATTTAGTGGATAACTTGTGGAGTTTATTTAGTGTTTATGTTTACAAACATAACTACATAAGTTTAATTTTGCATCCTTTTCACCTTTAATCAGCTTATATAATCCTAGACTAAATTCATTAATATTGTTGCTCTAGCATGCCTCTGCTCATAGCAAGACTTCCTCTTAGGGCAGCACAGCCATATATATATATATATATATATATATATATATATATATATATATATATATATATATATATATATTAGGGGTGGAACGGTTTTTGAAAATCGTCCGAACCGTTCGGTTCCACTGTCTCGGTTCGGTTCGCGTGTGTTGCGTTCGGTTAATGCGCTGCTCCTTTTTCTCATAGGCGAAGCGTGTACACTCCAGAGCAGAAGGTGGCGGTACTGCGACCAAAGCCAACCACTAGTAGTAAACAAGAAACCGAACCGATACAGTCGAACCGAACAGTTCGGACGTTTTTCAAAAACTGTTCCATCCCTAATATATATACTGTACAAGTGATCAAAACATGAAATTTACTCACCATACATAGGGGATTACACCCCAAACCCAGTATCCACAGACTATACACTGAGAGCAAAGAGGGAGGCAAAGGCCTAGTGCGTATCGGAGCCACTGAAGATGAAACTTCCAAGCTCCAAAATACAGCAGGAGGTTGCCCCCAAAGAATCTATGCATGTCTCAGAGAGTGAGAGTTGGTAATGAAGGAACAGGAGGGACTATGATGGGAGGAAAAGCCCATGTACATTATGAGATGTACTACTAACAGATACGGTAGCTAAAATGGATGATATGACCAAATACTACCAATACCAATAGCTACAGAGGGCTGATGGACAGCAGAGAAGCACTGATCATGGCAGCACTGGAGCAGGCTTTGACCACCAGAGCAATAGAAGCCCAGATCTACCATACCAGATATGATTCCAGGTTAAGGCTATGCAAAGAACCAACCCACCATCTCACAGTAGGTTGTAACTTACTGGCAGGAAAGGAATACATGGAATTTCATAACCAACTGGAGAACAGGAGCACAAACTGGAAAACGAGGGGTATATATATATATATATATTTATATATATGCAAAAAAAACTCTTCCTCACCCACCGCGGGTGGTCTTCCATATGCTACCACAGGCCTAGAAGATTCAGGGTTCTGCACCGTATCTTTGCTGTTCCTAGAACCAACTTTTCTTGACCGAGATGTCTGATGTGTGTCCAGGGATCTGCTGTTACCACACCTCTAGTTTGGGGGCACACATACATACATATATACCAAATTATATTAAAACATCTGTAAACATTTTGCATTTAATATAAAAATATTTCTCGTCTGTCAATATGCTTTATCCAGAACTCTTCAAATGGAAAAGTTTTAGTTTCACATGCTTTAATTTCACAAAAACTTTGTTAGGGATGGCCTATTGTTATGAGTTCATACACAGCAAAGATGCATGTAAATATTTGTGTAGAAATTAATGAAACTGTCTGCACAAAGCTAATTAGGATCTTTCTTTTTTTTTCTCAGTATGCACTTTGGAGTTCTTCTAAAAGAGCCTTTTATCCTACTTGCTCATAAATCAGATTTCCTACTAAGACTGTATTTGGTTGTGTCAGGAGGCTAATGGTGCAGTAACCAGAGATGCTTGGTGGGAACAAAACACTGTTGCTGGAAGTGGGAATAAGCTAAAAAAAAAAAGCAAAACAAAAAAGATTAAAAAGAAAACATTTTTAGAAATACTTATCTCTTGGATACAGTGAAGTCACATCTAGACGTTTAGTTTGAAATATTTTTGCATGAAGAACGCTTTTGCCAGGAGCAATCTTCACAATGAACTTCAAGTAGTTAATTTCTTTGTACTTGTAGTGCTTAAGTTTTTTTTTTTTTCATTTCAACTGAAAGTCTTAGCAGAGCTCAGAAGAGGAAGTCTGTGACTCTAATGATCGCTCCATTTGTTCAATGGCTCATGCCTTATGTATTTCTTTTTCTTAATGCTCTCAATGAAAAAACCCTAACAGTTCTCCTCTTGAATAATTGATCAATGGGTTTCACCATCCATCAGCAGAGACCGTCAGTATAAGAGAAAAATCATAAAACAGAATATCATCAGATTCTCAAACCTCATAAACGTCATAAACATAAAACTATTTTCCATTCCCAGCTATGTTGGGAAAAAAACACCTTTGAAAAGGTTTGTTCTTACTTGTCAAAGACCAAACAGTCCTTTCTTTCTTGCACTCATTAAACAGCTTTCTTTCTGGAGAATGTGCTAATATGAGATAATAAATACATTTATTGTCCTACGATGGGGGAAAACGAGTAGACATAAGACAAGACTAAGTAAATGAAAAGGACAAAAATGTAAAATTTCTGCTGTGCAATAGAAAAAAAAAAGTTAGCAGCTCGCAGAAAGGGATAGAATATTGTACAGCTATCAACAAGAAAGGCCCATTTCCCTTCAGTGTGTTATAAATTGGCCAAATTTAGTCAGTTGTTACCTTTGCAGGAAAGTTGATAAACAGTCATAAAGGATGAAATCATTTCACTAACTTTTTGAATGTTGCAAAGTCCACATTAAATCGTTTAGATGGAGCATAACTTGCCATGCCAGATGGGTTTTTACACTAAACAATCTGCAAAGCCCTCTGCCAAGGCTGTTTGAAAAATGCAGCCACTTTGAAAGAAATACTTAGCAGGTCATTTACGAAACCATCTGTCCCACCATCACAACTAAACTCCAACCAAGTGAGACACAATCCCAACTGATGACAGAAAAAGATCTTAAATGTGGCTTATACCTATATAATAAATTATAACAATATTAATATTATAATTTGCTAAGAACATAATGCTGGTGAAAACATAAAAGAGAGGATTGACAATAGAGGAAGCTGTTGTTGAATTTTGACTGTTTTAGTCTTCCTGTTACTTAGCTTTACTTACATATAGCAAAAAATCACGA